>FIZU01016083.1:0-11259 GCA_900064475.1 Pseudococcus longispinus | reverse complement strand
GGAAGGTAGCCCGGATCCGTTCATTGCGTCATGTTGTGCTAGACACTAGTACTTACAACCCCCTTTAGGTGTTGGGGTCCAAAATTGAACCTAACGGCCAGAAGGTCGCGATTTTGCAATTACCCCAATTTTGCAATTACCCCACTACACCTTATTCGAGGTGTGAATAAAAATGATCAATTATTCGTTCATTTTTCTCTTTTAAAATACAATAATAAATCAATTTCAATTTTGCAATAGTCAATTGATTCCTTATTTCCTACCCAATGAAAATACGCAGGTTTCCGAAAATACTCGAATTTCAACGAATGAAATTGGTTCGGGTATCATCGGATATTTTCGTATGGAGTGTAGATAATATTTCTTTGTTATTGTGAAATGGAAACTGATTTTTTTCGCCAAAGTAATATTCTGCAGGGAATTTTGTGATTGCTTGATGAAATCTTGAAACTCGGATAAATTCGGCAATTTTCGGAAAGTTGAATGAAACTTGGAAAACTGATATTTTTACGTCTTAAAAATCAATTCTTTCTCACGAAAAAGTTTAATTTTTCAAAAATTTGAAAAAAAAGATTGCACGAAGTTTTACAATTTTATACGAATTTCGACGAAATAATATCTAATGAATTAATTATTCGAGGTGTGAATAAAAATGATCAATTATTCGTTCATTTTTCTCTTTTAAAATACAATAATAAATCAATTTCAATTTTGCAATAGTCAATTGATTCCTTATTTCCTACCCAATGAAAATACGCAGGTTTCCGAAAATACTCGAATTTCAACGAATGAAATTGGTTCGGGTATCATCGGATATTTTCGTATGGAGTGTAGATAATATTTCTTTGTTATTGTGAAATGGAAACTGATTTTTTTCGCCAAAGTAATATTCTGCAGGGAATTTTGTGATTGCTTGATGAAATCTTGAAATTCGGACAAATTCGACAATTTTCGGGAAATTGAATAAGACTTAAGATAACTGATATATTTTATGTCTCAAATCAATTCTTTCTCATGTAAAAATTTTTTTTTAAATATTGCACGAAGTTTTACGAGTTTACCCGAATTTTGACAAAGTAATGATAAATGGATTCTACAAAATACAGGGTGTCCTATTTATAAGGTCGATGGTTTTGAAAATTGAAGAAAACAAAAAAATACCATCGACTTTGTGAATTTTCCATAAGCATGGATTTTTTGGCCAAAGTAAGGGTGCTATGAAAAAACTAAAGGGGATAAAAATTGTAGAATTTGAATTTTTTTTCTCCTAAAATCTATTAGTTTTTTTAGGGGCTTAGTTTTCGGAATTTTTGGAGTCGAAAATTGTTTCATTTTTGAAATTATTGATTTCTTCGTAAATATCTTATAAACATGGGGTTTCTGGCCAAAATAGACGTGATACGAAAAAAAGGCAAAAGATGAAAACTATAGAGCTTTAAATTCTCTTTCTCCCATGTTCTGTCAGTTTTTTTTCCAGAAGGCTTGATTATTGAGATTTTTGCAGCCAAAGTGGACTTAGTTTTCAAGATGTTTGCAGTCGAAGTAGTTTCATTTTTGAAATTATCGACTCCGCAAAATTTCCCATAAATGTAGATTTTCTGACCAAACTAAGGATTCTACGAAAAAAATGCAAGGGATGAAAGTTGTAGAGTTTGAAATTCTCTTTCTCATAGGAGTTCATGTTTTTTTTCTAGGAGGCTTAGTTTTCGAGATGTTTGCAGTCAAAATTGTTTCATTTTTGAAATAATGTCGACTTCGTAAATTTTCCATAAACATGGATTCTTTGGACAAACCAAAGGTGCAACGAAAAAAATGCAAGGGATGAAAATTGTAGAATTTGAAATTCTCTTTTTCCTAAGAGCTTATAGTTTTTTTCTAAGGGGCTTAGTTTTCGAGATTTTTGCAGTCAACGTCAAAATGTTTTTTTTTTTCATTTTCAAAAAGCCATTGACCTTTTAAATGGGTCACCCTGTATAAGGAATCAATTTCAATTTCCCAATATTCAACTGATTCCTATTCAAGAAAAATACATACTTTCCGTAAATACTCGAATTTCAACGAATGAAATTGTTTCGAGTATCATCGAATATTTTCGTAGGAAGTCTTATATTTCCTTCTTATTACGAAATGGAAATTAAAAATTACCTACTTTCATCGCTCGATATTGTCTCAAAAATCGGGATCATTCGGCAATTTTCGGAAAATTTGATAAAACCTAAAAAAAAAAAAATATTTTTATACCATCAACAAGACTTTCTCTAAAAAAGAGGGAAATTTCTCAAAAATTCGAAAAAAAAATCACTACAAAATATCACGATATCATCTGAATTTTGACGAATCACCAAACCGGCAATAAATTCCGCAAAATATGAACGAAAAATATCGGTTACTCGATCATTTTTCTGCCGATGGCATCTCATAAACTATTTCATCGAATACCGGACCGATTTCCTGGTTACTCGAACTGGTACTCGCGCCTCGCCACGAGACGCCAGATAATTGCAGTATTCATGCATTTCGCAGATCTCAAAACCCAATAAATATTTTCTGACCGAGTTTCGAACCAAATAAAAGACTTTTCACGCGGTATTATCATCGTTTTGTGTGATTTTTATCTATAAAGGAACTACGACTACCTATCGCGAAGTTGTTTTCAATGACACAATTACGTTTTAAACAAAGTTTCACTCGGAACGAGTAAAAGTTCATGTTTATATAGGATTCAGTAATTTGCATAAAATCGATTAACACAACGTCGTTTAATAAATCGCAATTACAATGAAAATTGAAACTCGCTCGAAAGCCAGCTCCACACTCCACAGACTCACAAAGGGTGGAAGGTGGACATATGTCAAGCTATAAATAAAAACTCGAGACAATTCTCGCGTTCGCGGTACTTATAAAACTAACGTGCTACAAACACGTTCGTTGTAGGTAAGGTACTTGCAATAACAATCAAATCGAAAGCATGGCAGGCAGCAAAAAAAGTCATACCATATTATGGATTCTTCGAGTCGTACAGCTTTGTATAGTATTAATAAAATTTACGATAATGAGAATGAGACACGTTTACGTAACAATTAATGAAATTGTAAATCAGTCGGGGTTCATGAAAGTTATACGTATAATAATCAACATGTGTCCGTCTTGTTACAGATTTACTTCTCAATTTTACTTTTTTACGTCGTCATTCGAGCCGAAGAAGACGTAAAGAAGACCAATTCTAGAGATGTTAACGACGACGTGTCTGCGGATTACGCATTAACTAAAATACCCGTCTACGTAATACCCAACACTTTGCAACTGTCTGAGTCTAAAGTACCAGTAGCTGTGATTCCGGGTGCTTACCCTCCGGCAACCTATTATAATCCTGATGTAAAAGAAACGCCGGCCAAACCTCATAAGTATGGATTCTACGCTCCGTACAAGGTACGACCACTTAATAAAATATCGCTAGATTTATCCAACAGGGTTTTTTCCCCCTTCGATTTGCATTTCATCACAAACGTAATATTGCTTTCACAGACACCCGATGTGACACCGATTCACGAACCTCAACAACCAGAAAGCTACGGTTCGTCGAAATTCCAGCAAGCTTATGCCATCACCGACCTCGACCAAAAATCCAACTACAACGAGAACCCATCTTATAAAGTAGCAGTCATTGGTAAAAATTACCAAACCAGTCAATCATTCGTCAAATACGAAACAACCCCTAAATCTTTACCAGAAAAATACCAAAGTTTATCCAATGGCAATATCTACGCATCCCTGGCTCCCGTTGTAGGATACTCGGATCAGTCAGCATTGGGCTATGGAGCACCCAAGAAACTCTCATACGATTACCAGCAACAACCCCAACAGCCAGCTACTCAATATTACATCAAATACGTCCCTGTGCCATATGCTGTTCCTGAAGACCAATACCAGCAGCTTCCAGATACAGCTTACATCACTCCCAAGCCATACTACAAGAGCCCCAAGAAACCAGCCTTGGTACCCGAAGCTGAAGCCTCCACTCCAGGTTACGCTTACTCCAACGAAGCTTACCAAGATACCAAATATGCTTCATACGCACCTCAGCAAGAAGTCTACCAGTACCCAGAATACAAATATGTCCAACCAACCGCCTACAAATATTACGATAAGAATGTCTACGCGAAGAAATACGTGCCAACTTCGTATCTAGTGGCCACCTTGGGTAAAGATAGTTCCACACATTATGCAACCAATATCCAACACGATAGTTCCTTACAAGACCATTCTTATGCTACCAAATTGACTGGAGCTTTGCCAGATCCTTCGTATACCAATAAGTACTCGAGTGGTTTGCAAGAGCCATCGTATACGACGAAATTGGCCCCTGTGCCATTGCCTGTAGATAAATACGTTGTGCAGCAAGATTCTCCGGCTCAGGAAGAGAATAAGTACTCGGAGCCGTATGCTTTTGTGTACCCAAACACGAATACCAAATATAAGCCTTTATTCAGTGTTCCTCAATATAATTACGATTCGTATGGTAGCCAGCATTACAACAAGAAAGACGTAGAATCTGTGTCATCGACTAAATCTTACGAATCTAGTACATCAAAATTACTATAACCATTATTCGATCTCTTTCACTCTCTGTAGGTATTTGTAGTTTGTTTTCATGTTGATATTTCATATTTTTTAATTTTTTTTTTAATTTCTTGCTTGCTTTTTTTTTTGTAATAAAATAAAACTATACGTGAAGTATTTGTTTTTGTGTCAATTAAAATGTAGAACGAAATGTTTCACGAGTCATAAATGTCATAATATTTTACTCCCGTGATATCAATAAATCTTGTTACGCGAGATTACCTAAAAATCGTATAAGAATTCCTTACATCATGGTAAAATTTATTGTGGTTTTGTGTACGTAAGTAAGTCTAAGTAGGTACCTCGTGAATGTAATTTTTTTGTCTGTAGTGATTCGAATTTTTGTGGTTTTATTGCTTGTAGATTGGATTCTCGACGAGGTTTATGATTATTGGTATTTGATTGAGAAAAGCTTCCAATAGGTGTAAATATTGCATAAAGTTCGATTACCTACCGAAACGAGTTTCGCATTTTATACATTTTTGCCACCTTTTTTTTGCAATTAGAAAGAAAAAACTGGACCTTCGTTGATCGTTCCATTCATATTTTCATTGAATGTGAATGATATATCGTGATAGGCACCTTTCTTTTATTCAAACTAAATTTCGTGACTTCTTTCGAAACTATGTGGACTGCTTCTTAATTTTTTCTCACTCTTTCTTCTATTTTAACATAGGATATGCTTTTGCGATGACCAAACCTGTAAAAAAGTCACGAAATGTACCGTTGTGCTGACCTTAGAACTGCATTTTGTCACACTTTTTTGAACTTGGAAAAATTGTCAGATTTCTACTGACTTTTGAATTTAAAAAATTTCAGAGATATAATGCTGACATTTAAACATTTTATCAAACAAACACATTAGACTTTTTGTACTTATTTAGAAAATGTTAGAAATCATACTAACTTTCCGACATTTTATCAGGCAAACTTCTTGGAACTGAAAAATTTCAAGAGATCACGCGACTTTCACTCTTTTAGACATTTTGTCAGACTATTTTAGCTTTTCTGGACTTGAAAATTTTTTCAGATTTCAAACGATTTTTTGAACTTGGAAAATTTCAGAAATTCTGACTTTTTCGATTTTGAAAAATTTTATGAGGTGGTCAATCGACTTTAGAACTTGGAAATAATTTAGATGGTTTCAAAATTTGATTTTTAGACAATTCACGAGACATGATTACATTGTTTCTGACTTTTTGAACTTAAAGTCTGACAAAAATGTGCCCTTCAATTAGACAGATCAGAAAGAGCGAGAGCATATGCAATTTTTTATACTTTCACTATAGGCGGCTTCCTAGCAGTTCAGTTACTTTCGGGCAAAATCATTATTTTTTGTAAAAAATACCCGTTTTTGTCAAAACTGTCATTTTTGGTTAAAATTCTCAATTTTTAGTCAAAATTGCCATTTTTTTTTCAAAATAATCAAAACAGTCATTTTTTGTCATTTTTCAAAACTATCATTCTTTTGTCAAAATTGTCAATTTATGACAAAATTATCAATTTTTGGACAAAAATGTCATTTTTCGTTCAAAAAAGTCAGTCATTGCCCAAAAAATCATTTTTAGGTCAAAAATGTTATTTTGGTCATAAATATCAATTGTTGGTCAAAATTGTGATTTCAAACAAGATTGAGATTTCAAAGTCGAAGTCGTACTTTTTGATCAAAATTGTCATTTTTGGTCATTTTTTATTTTCTAGGCCAAACCGTAATTTTTTGTTAAAATCATCCATTTTTGGTCAAAAATGTTATTTATTGGTCAAAAAAGTCATTTATTGTCCAAAAAAATAATTTTTCAAAAATATCATTTTTTGGTCATAAATGTCATTTTTTGGTCATAAATGTAATTTTTGGTCATAAATGTTATTTTTGGTCATAAATGCCATTTTTTGGTCAAAATTGCGATTTCAAAGTAGAAGTTGTACTTTTTGGTCAAAATTGTCATTTCAAAGTAAAATCGTTGATTGTCATTTTTGGTCAAAATTCTCAGTTTTTAGTCAAAATAGTCATCTTTTGTCAAAATTATTATTTTTGTCAAAATTGTGATTTCAAACTAAAAATCGTTAATCGTCATTTTTTGTAAAAATTGACATTTCAAGGCGAAACTGCCATTTTTGGTCAAAATTTTCAGGTTTTAGTCAAAATAGTCATTTTTGGTCATTTTTTATTTTCTAGTCCAATAAACTGTAATTTTTTGCCAAAATTGTCAATCTACGACGAAATTGTCATTTTATGGTCAAAAATGCCATTTCAAAATAAAAATCGTTTTCAAGGTGAAACTGTTATTTTTGGTCAAAATTCTTAGTTTTCAGTCAAAATAGTTATTTTTTATCATTTTCTATTGTTTAGTCAAATAGACTGTAATTTTTGTCAAAATTGTCACTCTATGACAAAATTGTAATTTGTAGGTCAAAGAAGTTGTTTTTAGGTCAAAAATAGTCATTTTTAGGTCAAAAAAGTAATTTTTTGATCAAAAATGTCATTTCAAAGTAAAAATTGTTATTCGTCATTTTTTTTGGTAAAAATTGACATTTCAAGATGAAACTGTCATTTTTGGTCGAAACCATAATTTTTTGTCAATAATATTGTTTTTTTAGTCCAACCTGCCATTTTTTGTCAAAATTGTCATTTTTGGTTAAAATCTTTGTTTTTTGTCAATTGCCATTTTTTTTGGGCCAACTGTGAATATTTTAGTCAAAATTGTCATTTTTAAGGAAAAAATCATCTTTTTGGTCATTTTAGGCTTTTTTACAAATTTTATCAAGGAAAATATTACGGTTGCATACCTCTTCAAAATTCTTATCGGTTTTAAGAAATCTCACAAAATGTTCCAGCAAAAAATCTAAAAAAGTCGCTTTCTGAAAATTATTAGCGTTAGGTAAATATTCAAAATTTTTATAAGTTTCATAATGTCTGGCAAAACGTTTGAAAGTCATTTTGGACTTTTTAAAAATGTCATCAACATATAAAGTCTGACAGAATGTCTAAAAGTCGAAAATGTCAGCGTTATGAACAGACACATCGTGGATTTTATTAATACGGATTTGTTATAGTATGGAAATGGAAATGACCAAGAGGGTCCAAGGGGAGTTTTTTTTCATGAAGATCCCGATTTTCATGATGAGAAGAAATTATGAATTTAATTTCAAATTTTTAAAGTTGTTTCTGAAATTTTTTTTTGTTTTGAATTCCATGCCATAATTCGAAGTCATTTCAAGACCTTTTTTCATTCCTCTTTCGCTCTTAATTTTTTCTGAAATTTTTAGTGACCAAATATGTTCAAATTTGATTGCACAATTACAAAGGTAAAATTCTAAGATTTGGGATTGTCTCTCAAAGTCAACTAAGAGTAGAGCTTTGATTCCTCAAAATTAAGATAGGCCTTTTTTGGTGCATGTATCTAGGTAATTACCAGCAAAAATCGTTTTTTTTTTCATTTTTGAAGGACTTCCACTCGCATGAAAAATTCTGAAAAAATACTCACATGTTGCACATCTAGTCTACTTGGATTCACAACATATATTTTTGTGCCATTGGAAAATTTGAAATGTACATTTCAAATTTTATCATGGAGATTTTAGATCATACCTAATGGCCAATTTTCACCAGTTTGTAGTTTCAAAATTCTCGTTGATGATCAAAGAAGAGCTTCAAAATGTGCCAAATGGATCAAAGACGTCCAGAACAAGCAAATAATCAAGTTCTAAACATCTCCACTCGAAATTTATCTACAGAATACACTTGTTCTATGATACGTAAAACAATTTCAGAAATACAATACCTTCATTTTTTTTAATTCCAAAAAAATTCAACGAAGAATGAATACTTTAGTTGAAAATTTAGACTTCGAGATTTGTTAATGTTTCACCGCCCCTCAATTACGAGAATACGTTCAAAAATTCGTAATTTATCTCGTCCACTCTATATTCAACTAGAATTAAATCATATCTTCAACACAAAGTAGGCGTGAAAAATAAACCTCATACGTCATACTAATTTTCCACGTGAAAAAAAACTATGCATACCAACAGCTTCGCGAACATAGCTACATTGCACATACATCATGGTACATGTACATAATTACAATAAAGTTATTTTAATCTAACCTACGCTTTATTTCAAATACTCGTACCTTCAGAGATGCTTCCAAGGTCACGAACATGAGAAAAAAGAATCACCAGACGCATTTCCACATTGCTATCTACAAAAATAAACGTAGATATGCCGAATTAATCTCGTTAAACTGATGGAATTACTTTCACTATAGATTAATACGTCTGGAAGTCTATGGTGAAATGATATTTTACCCCGTAGAGATTGATTTATGATTTCGTATAGGCAACCGATGTGACATCTTTGCGAAGAAATAATATTTCTTAGTTTAAAGGCAATTTAAAGTCGTTAAAAAATTAAGACATTTATATCGCATTTGAAGTTAACATTTGTAGGCGGCAAGGCCAAGCACGTGCCAATAAAAAAATTCGTTATTAAGTTTTGTGTTGTTTTAAAAATGTATAAATATGACAATGTTTTGTGAAAAAAATATGATACAGAGGATGCAGTTGAATTCTTTTAGGTATTATTACAGCAAGTAAGGCAAATAATTGAAATGCACGTTTTCATTTCTCCATACTTGGGAATAAACTGTAATTGTTTTATTTTTTGTAACAATTGAAAAAATTCTTGAGAGAAGCAAGTGATTAAATGATTTTGTGAAAAATTATAATACGAGTTTTCAATTTCAATCATATTTCCACAACAATGTACATTTTTTTAAAAAGCAATACTGATCGATATTTATACGTACGTCATTGAAATTTTGAAATAAGTATCAATTTGAATAATTATAGAATATTTTTGGAAATTTTTTCACTTTGCACAATTGAACATTCTCATGTTTCAGTCTTTATTCAACGCTAATTCCCCCCACCCCACCACTCAAAAAATAATCAAAATCCAAAACTTGAAAAATATCTATTCTTTAATACATTTTTAACACCAACTATCCCGTTTCAATTGCAGTTATTTTATTCACTTCATAACTAAAATATGAGAACCCGTTTCCTAAACAAGGAAGCACAGGTTCAAATCGTAGAAAACTTTGATACCTTGATTTCTTCCCTGATTACTAGACCACATTTTTAAAATGCAATCCGGTTTAAATTTGAATGAATGGATGACGTACCTCTAGCTAATCGTCATCAACCAGTTACGAGTAGTAATGAAAATTTCGTAGAGCATACATACATTTTACTCGCCGACTACATTAAAACTTTTGACCTTTGGTTGAACGTCCGTCTAGTTTTGAGCTTATGATGATGACAGGTTTCACAACAAATATCCCTAATGCATAATTTTGTACAGCAAATCCAAAGAATAATTTTTCTGTTTTCGTCGTATCCAAAAAAAATGCACTAAAACTTGATGAAATTTCATATATTTAAATCGTTCAAAATATGTAGTAAATTTGAAAAACTAATTTTAGTCGAAATGCTATAAAAATTGTTCAATAGAAATATAAAAAAATATGGTTTACTGTCGAAAGTCATCAAAATCTCGAAAAAATCTCCAAAATGGAGTCAACATTGTTCAATACTTATTTGTTATGATTTAAATGAAATGCAACTTTTCAATTTTTCAAAAAATATATCATGTATTTTCTACATAATTTTTTGGGTGAAAGTAATCTGTCAAAATATGAAAAAAAATTATGAAAATCGCCAAAAATGTTGTTAATATTGTCAAAATATTGTAAAAATTGTCAAAAAACTACGAACATTTCGTTTGAATTTTTTAAAATATCATTAAAAATCGGTAAAGACGTGGTAAAAATTGCCAAAAAATCTCGTAAAAATTGTTGAAATTTTCAGGAAAATCATTTACAATGTGAAAACAAAATCTTGAAAATCATTAAAATGTTGTTGAAATTATATAAATTTTTACAAAAATTACGAAAAACATTGTAAAAATGCTCAAAAAAAATAATGAAATTCGTCAAAAGTCTCGCAAAAACTGCTATAATTTTCCCATTTTCTCAAATTTTCATGTTTTTACATTATTTTAACTAATTTTTATGAAAATTTGTAAATATTTCAACGTTTTTTTATGGTATTTCAAGTATTTTTACAACATTTTCCAGCATCTTTAGAAATATTTTCACAAGTTTTACGAGATTTTCGATACTCTTTGTGACTTTTTTGAATTTTAAAAATTTTCCAAGCTCAAAAAATCAGACAAAATATGTAAAAGTCATTGTAATGGATTTCCGTAAGTGAATTTCTTAATGGAATTTTTTTGAAAAATTTTCGAAATTGAATTCCAAGCAAATAAAAAGTTAGTAGAAATCTGAGAATTTTTCCAATTTCAAAAAAGTCTGGCAAAATGTCTAAAAGTCAGTCATAGGTAAAAAGCAGTCTAACAAAATGTCTGATTTGAACTTAAAAAAAAATTTTTAAGCATATAAAGTTGAAATTTTCCAAGTCTAAAAATTAATTTGAGTTCTTAAAAATTTTCCAAGTCCAAAAAAGTCTGAAAGTCAATTTTCTAATTTCAAAAAATCTAAATTGTTTGTCTGACAAAATGTCTAAAAGTTAGCATTATCTCTGAAATTTTCCAAGTTCAAAAAGTTAATGAAAATC
>FIZU01016069.1:0-10997 GCA_900064475.1 Pseudococcus longispinus | reverse complement strand
ATTTTTTCCACCAAAAATGTTTTTTAGGGTCCCCTAACACTATACTAAAACTTTTCCAAAATCTGAGGACAGGGGCATTTTGCCCTCTTAATGGAGGGTACCCTTTGAGCGTACTTCGAGTTGAAATGAATTTTTTTCAAATTTCATTTTACTATTCATCTCAATTAGACGTTCTGGTTGGCAATTTTGCCTAATTTGAGCACCGTGTATTGCACATCGTTTTAGGTTTTACCCATAATTTCAAAATTTTCGAGTAATTAGGAGGAAATCTAGGGTCAGTGGCTCAGTGCCCCTTCTAAATCTGGCACTGTTTTTGTCTCAGCATGTTTTTAGGGACATTAAGATGATTGTTTGAACATTCTTTCTTCTCGCGAGTCAATTATTCAAAAAAAAAAAATCACCATCAAAAGGCTGATTTCGCACTTAATTTACAAACCATTCCACAAAAATCCCCCGCACCTCGCAAAATCCCCATCCAACAAAAAAAAAAAATCAAAACCTGCACATCGTATAACAGACCTTGCTAACGTAATAAACTCGTCATGTCTCGTATCTTACCATCACGTCGAACAGTAGCGGGTTGACTTCAAGCTGGTGTATTCTGTATTGTCTGCGCCATAATCATCTGTCTAGTCACCGCAGAGAGAAGACCGGAAACCTTAAACAAAATGATCAAATTAGTCCAATGTCAAGGCGACAAGTAACGCATATTGCCACAAATCTATATGTATATTAAACAATTGATCACATTCGATCTAGACAACAACGGGGAAATAAAATATCTAACCAATTAGCGACCTTGACTTTACATCACAAAATTACTTTGAAAAATATCGCCACATCACGTTATAATTTTTTTGTCTAGCGAATAAAAAAAAATTTGCTACAGCGTATACATCAAATAGAAAATAAAAACCTCTTAAAATTGAAATCTATATCGCAAGGTCATAGGCGAAAATTATTTTCGGGTTCTTTTCATCGGTACGTACAAAATATATGAAACTTCGTGCTTATGGCTCGAGAGCATATTTAAATTAATAAATTTCGCGAGTCGTAGTATCTCGATGGAATAATTATCACTCCGGGACTGGCAATTTTTTTTCCCCATTTTACGATCCCAACTTGGCACATAATAGCCCGTCAATCGGTTTTTTTGAAAATTTATAAAATGTATATAAAATGTAAAAAACGATTACATTTCGCAATCTGTTTGAAAAATTTCGACCAAACTGGATTCTTTGTATGGAAAAAATTTCGTAAAATGATAATTACACTTTGCGTATCGTCGTTATTCTTATTTCGGCAGCGACCGAATTTAATTACGTCGTAAAATTACAAAAATGTCAATAAAATTCGCCCAATTGGCAATAAGACGATCCGAATTTCGCGCCGAGAAAATTCACCGTTCAAAAGACAATTGGAGGATTGAAGCTCAGATGAGCTTTTGCAAGGCCCATCATCCTACAAAGGAGCCCACTAATGCCAACTTGACGGCGAAAAATTATTCGTCGATGGTGACCTTGATCTTAAAGGCGTTTCAAAATTTCGTCTAATTTATAGAACACGCAGCGAGTGGCTGAATTGAAAAAAAAATATGGATATTTCGCAACACCCAGTGGCCAGTACCTTTCTGTCTATTTACTGAAAACATTTTAATAGCTTTGGTTTTTTATTATGGTTATAATAAAAGATCACCATGTGTGTATTATATCATCTGTAGATACCTATGTCTATTGTACACCACACGTGAGTATAACAAGCATGACTCTTTATTGGTGAGATTAATTCGTTGGTACGGTGCATGTCGGTGAAATTTAAATCTTTGGTTAAATTCAGTAGTGGTTTGAAACCATACTCGATCGTGTTCGTGCGTTTTAATTCGTCCTGTGCGTTCGTAGATACGTCAATATTTACGTAGGCTCGAGATCAAGTGTGTCGGATAAGTTCAATCGACCGGAGTATTTTCATTTATCGAACAGATTGATTTTCGAGGTGTATTGAATTCACGTACTTGTCGAACCCGAGAGATATTCTTCGTTTTCGTAGACTCCTCGTGCTGTGCTGTTCGTCGTATTGTCATCTCGATTAGCAATTTTGCAATTTGGATTAGAATATTCTGCGATAAAAGAACAAAACGAAAAATTAATCTTTGGAAAATAAAATTTGGCCCAAGCATTGACGTAAGTACATCTAAGTAAATACATAGCTATGTCGTATCTAAGCAAAAAAGTACCTAAACGTGATTAAATAAAGATAACGTTATTATTCTACACTTTATAGCAAAATAATTATATTTAGAGAAAGTACACAATATTCTAAATAGGTACACTAATCATACGGAAGGTAAAACCCAACTTATAATGAAGCATAGCTACTGCACGTTTTCAACTTTTTCTTCGCAAATGAATAGATAGCCTTTATAACTTGTTAATTAAACGTCAAAAGTGGTAATTTCTAATCAAACACTTGTAGCTATAGTGTTGAAACATGATTATAATTTTATTATCGTAGGTCTAATGGTATGTTAATTGTACTAGTATTTTTTCTTCATCCATGATTTTCGGTTTACACAGTGTTCCTTTGAATAAAGATGGATTTGGATTCGAAAACGTTTAAAGAATTCGGCTACGCTGCCATCGATTATGTGGCTAATTATATCGATACGATTCGTGAAAGGTATGATACGTGTTTTAATGCAAGTCAGTCTTTTGCTGGAGATGAAGCTGTTCTGATTTTATTTTGTGGTGTAGACCGGTATTGCCTGATGTGCAGCCAGGTTATTTGAGTGATTGGATACCCCACGAAATACCTGAAGAAGGAGAGCCATGGACGAAATTGATGGAAGATTTGGAGAAATATATCATGCCTGGGGTGAGTTGATTGATTTTAGTGATTTAAGGGTGTAAATTATTTTTCGGTGATTTTTTTTTCACGTGATCGGAATTTTTTTCCAAATAATTCACTTTAAATGATTGATATTTTTTCACATATCACATTCGGCAACTAACAAATATTCAATATTTTTTCCATTTTTTAAATTAAAATTCAATTTTTTTAAATTAATGTCATTTTTTTCTTTATTTTGTGTAAAAGTAGTTTTTTTGAATTTTTTTCGAAAATAATAAATTTTTCAATTTTATTAAAGGAGTAATTCTTCGAATTTTGTGTTTTTTTTTCAAATACAATTTTTAAAATTTTCTTTAAAAAAATTAATTTTTAAAATTTTGTCAAAAAATATTTTAAAGATTTTGTTTAATTTTTTTGAATTTTATAAACAATTATTTGATCATCGTGAAATTTTTTGAATATTTTTCAGAAGCAGTTTTTTAAATTTTATTATCGTGTAATTTTTTTTATTTAGTGCATTTTTTCAAAATTTTTCCCCGAAAATATAATTTTAAAATTTTGTTGAATATTTGTTGCTAATTTTTCGAAATTTTGTCCAATAAAATATGTAAAAAATTTGTGGTTTTTCATCTTTGATCAAAATGCCATTTTTTTACATCGGGGAATAGTATTAAAAAAAAAATTACACGTGGTTTAAGATTTAAAAAAAATATATTTCACCCAGAATTTTTTAGCAAAAAAAAACATTTTTTATTTTTCAAAAATTCTTTACACATTTTCTTTGTATCGAAGGACAGTGGACTAAATCATGATGAAGAATTGAATCGCCTATTCGAGCAAATCGTTCGTGAATAAATAAAATTTTTGTAAAGCATAGTTCAAAATAGAGCAAAAAAGTAAAAACTGGAAGTCCCAATTGAAAATTTTTTTGCCATTTGGAACTGAAAAGTTGAAAATTGGATTTTTCAATTCTTGATTTTTCGTTCTATTGTGAACTAGCCTTTAAAAAAATAATATCTAATAAAATAAATTACGTAAGAATATTTTTTTGAACGATCTAGTAGAAGTGCAATAGTGATTGAATCCATAAGTTATTCTAAGAAATTTTCAGAACCACCCAAAGTGAAATCGAGATTTTCGTAAGCTTCTTAAAGAAGGGAGGGGGGGGGAGGCGGTCAAAATTTTTCAAAAAAAGAAAAAAAAGATGGAAAAAATCGTGTCAAATTTTGTTTGGTTCATATCGTTTGTTTTAAAAAAATACTTTACAATTTTCAGAATTGACAACCAGTAGGAATGCTGAAAATTCATTTATTTCTTTGAGTAAACCATAGTTTCGAAACACTGACGACCAAATATTTAAAGTATGAGGGGGAGGGGGAGGGGGGATATTCGAATCGTAATTTATCATTCTCATCAAATCTTTCGAGAACGACTGGGAAAATATTTCTTCAAAATTGATATTTACGGATCTGTTTTTCGAAAAAAGAGTCTTTTTCGTGACAAATTCGAACCTAAAGAGCAGCCGGAGGGCAGCCCAAAAATTCCTTAACCTGCCCGTCACCCCCCCCCCCCTCCTTGTAGTAAAATTTTGGAGATTGGAACTGGAAAAAAATGGAACGAGTTCGCCCATTTCAAATATGTGTTTGTTTTACGAAGTTGAACGTATTTATCGTTCAAATTTTTTAAAATGATTTTATAATACATTTTCCAAAAAATGATGAGAAAAGTTGAAACAAATGACTTTTTGAGTGATTTTGTCGAAAAATTATTTTTTCAAAACTTTTTTCAAAACGTTGTTTTTGAAAACATTTTTGGCATTTCTAAAGGATTTATTTTTTTTAAATTTTTTATTAGAAAAATTTTTCATTTTTTTTGGTTGGAAAATTGTTTTTTAAAGACACAATTATTTTTCAATTAAGAAGACTTTTCTAGAATTTTTTTCGAGAAAACCGCCATTCAAAAAAAAAATTACTCTTTGAGATTTTTACAAAAAAAAAATTTGTACCCACATTTTTTTTATAAATTATTCGAGATTTGATTCCTTACTTCTCTGCGAAGTTTTCAAGCAAACTACCCTTTATTTGAACAAAAAAACCAACAAGCAAAAAAATTACAATAATGAGAAAAGGATAAAAAATAAAAAAAATGGAATAAATAAGTTTTTGAAAAATTTTTCAAGAAAATCATTTTTTAACATTTTTTAAAGAATTTCTTTTTTTTTAATTTTTTATTTGAAAAATTTTTCATCTTTTCGGTCGGAAAATTGTTTTTTGAAAACGTGATCATTTTTTAATTGAGAAGACTTTGTTTGAATTTTTTTCGAGAAAACCGTCATTTTTTTTTAATTAAAAAAATTACTCTTCGAGATTTTTACAAAAAAAAAAAAATTGGTTCCTACATTTTTTAAATAAGTGACTCGAGAGTTGTTTCCTTACTTCGCTGCAAACTTTTCAAGTAAAATAGCTTGTATTAATTTTTTTTCAACAAAAAAATCAAAAAGCATAAAAAAATAGAAAAAAAAATGGAATAAATGAGTAGGTATTTCCGAACATTGAAATTGTGTTTGATCAGAATGTTGTTGTAACTTTAAAAAATTGCGTTTCAACAGTTTTAAAATAATTTTGGACAAAATTTTAATGAATTGTGTTCAACAAATTGAAAAGAGTTCAGGTGTAAATAAAATTTAAAAAAATTGTTTGAAAATGATTGTAAAAAATGTCTATTTAAACGGAATTTTGAAGCAATGGAACAAAATTCAAGTACAAAAAATCGACACAAAACTAAATTTTGAAGAATTTTTTATTTCAAGCATAAAAAAATATATGTTTGAACAAAACTAAAAAAATCACGTTAAAATAAAATTACTTTAAAAAAATTTAAAAATATTTCTAATAAAATTCTGTTTTAACGAAATTTTAGAGAACTTGTCAGAACCAAATTTTGAAAAATTTGAATTGTGATTAAGAAAATATTAGAAACCTTCGATGATTTTCATCTAGGCTTAACCAAAAATTTAAATAAAAAGGCCAAAGGGTTGAAAATGATAATAAGGGCAAAAGAATGAAATAATGACTATGTGTATTTCCAAGCTCTAAAATATGCACTAATGAACTACAACTTTATCAAATATAATTAGCATCATGTTAGTTCTAAATGATCCAAACAACACCCCCCCTCCCCTCCCCAAGCATTATTCAATATATACAAATGAGAAACAATCTTCAAGCCATCAAGCATAATTTCATTTCTATTAAAATTACCTTTCGACAGATAACTCACTGGCAATCTCCACAATTCCACGCATTTTTCCCCACTGGAAGCTGTTACCCATCCATTATCGGAGAACTCCTCAGTGCCTCGTTGGGGATAATCGGTATTCATTGGGTAAGATATTCCATTTCGTTGAATAAAAAAATTACCTCATCATATATTCAACCACATTGAAATATCCAACAGGGAGCCAGTCCAGTTTGCACCGAATTAGAGGTGATGATGATGAATTGGCTTGGGAAACTGATCAACCTGCCTTCAGAATTCCTGAACTGTTCGCCCGGTTCAGGAGGAGGAATAATCCAGGTAAGGTCTCCGACAACCCAAGCATATTTCCAACCCTAATCCTAACTTTCCTGATTGATAACAGGGATCGGCCAGCGAAACAACCCTTCTATGTTTAATAGTAGCAAAATCAAAAACTATCAAAAGGATAAAAAAATTACACCCGGATATGAGCGAAAATGAAATATCAGGCAAATTGGTAGCTTACACTTCAGGTAGGTAAATAATTCTATAAAAAATCACCATTCTGAACTTCTCAGTGTACAACTTCAAAGATAACTTTTTAGATCAAGCCAACTCGAGCGTAGAAAAAGCAGGTACATTGGGATCAATACGAATGAGACTCATACCAACAGATAAAGATGGTAAATTACAGAGAGAAACGTTTATCCAAGTTTTAGAGGAGGATTGTAACCAAGGATTATTCCCATGCTATGTAAGGATCAAAGTAACCATCGAGAGATCTCTTTTGAACTCCTAATTAACCCATTTTTATCGTTTTATTTCAGATGGTAGCTACTTTAGGCTCGACAGGCACTTGTATATCGGACGATTTCCAAGTTTTAGGACCCGTATGTGAAAAATATAATATTTGGCTACACATAGACGCCGCCTACGCAGGTAAAAATACTCGTAAATTGATTGAAATTCAGCTCGAGATCGAGTTACCAGATAGAATTGGTTTTTGCAGGCGCTGCTTTAGTATTACCAGAATACCAATACCTTTTAAATGGAGTCGAGCATGCGAATTCGTTTAATTTCAATCCTCATAAATGGCTTTTGGTTAACTTCGACTGTTCAGCTCTTTGGTAAGATCATTAATAATTCCATTTATCGAATCACATTCCGAATTTCACTCAATCACATTTTCAATTCAGGGTAAAGGACGCCAATGATCTCACCGATGCACTAGCTATAGATCGAATCTATCTAAAAGATCACGAAAATGTCAATACGCAAGTACCAGAATATAGAGTAAGCATCACTTTTTCTTTACTTTCAACCAGACAACACCCCAAATAAATCTTTCAACTTTCCCAACAGAACTGGCAAATACCTTTAGGCAGAAAATTCCGCTCATTGAAGCTTTGGTTCACATTGAGATCATATGGAAAACAAGGCCTCCAAGCGTACATTCGTAATCACCTAGAGCTGGCCAAGTTATTCGAATCTTTCGTCGAACAAGACAGCAGATTCGAGATCGCATGCCCAACTAGAATGGGACTCGTTTGTTTCAGACTCAAGGTACCTATCCACTGTTTGAAAAAACAACCGATATTTTTATTAAAAAAACAACAATAATATAACATTTATTCGTATCACAATTGAGAAAATTTTTTAATAAAACCTACGACGATTTTCCTTTTGGATTTTTAGGGAGAAAACAAACTAACCGAAGAATTACACAGCAGACTAATGCTCAGAAGGAATATATATACGATTGTGGCCACGGTGAATGGAAAATTCATAATACGTTTTGTAGTTTGTAGTAGATTGACGACAGAGGCTGATATTAATTACGCTTGGAACGAAATCAGATCACAGGCTGATGAGTTACTGGCTGCTGACAAACCCAGTCCCAGATTAAATGGTCATTCGCAAAATGGTGCGGACCTGAATGGAAACGGACACGTTTGAATTTTAGAGTTAGTTTTTTTCTACCTTTAAAATGGTGCAGTCTTATACATATGTGTGAAATTGTAAATAAATATGAATTTTTAAGCGAATCGTAGTCGGAATTATTTCATTTGGGCCAAAAAAAAATAGGCAACGAATTACGAAACCGAAAATAATTTCGGAATAATCTTCGAAGATCTCATAAAAACCGAATTAAGACCGAAGAAACTTGAACGAAATTAAAAATTGCATAGACGACGATATTTCATTTTGGAGCACGATACCGACGATTCCCCCTTTTGTAAACTCCAACCGTATGATTTCGTTCACTATCGTACATTTGATCAGTCAAAAATTTTCACTGGATGAAAGTAGCGAAATATCAGCATCAGCGATGTATTATTTCTCATAATTGAAACTTCCTTTAAAATTCAAACTTCAATTTGAAAAACACAAACAACTATGGAAGATGAGAGACGACACAAACAGGTAAAAAATGATCATTTTAGCACAGACCAACGACCAACGACCGACCCAACACCATATTCGTACTCGCGATAAATACCCAAATCATCTTCATCTGTGGTTTAATATTTCAACACAGAAACTCGCTCATTTCGCCAGAAAAAAATACATTCGCGTAAACGAAATTTATTCAGCGTCAACGTAAATTTCATTTCTCTTTTTCTGGACGCATGAATCACGTATAACGATAAATACCCCAAATTTCAATCGTTCGCCAGCGAAGGGTAAGATGAATCCGATATTCGTGATATTACGACAATCATATAATAAAAAGTTCACACTTACGGTGATGTTTAATTTTTCTTCTTTTGTTGAACCCCTGATGCTAAGTACCCTCGGTATTCGGCAGATAGCTTTTCTTGTACTTGAGCAGGCGTCGGCGAGTATCTCGCGTACTCCATGGTATATTCTCCTTTACCTTGAGTGTTCGATCGGAGTTCGCCGACGAAACCGAACATCTCGTTTAAAGGTATCTAAAAGAACGATATAATTTATATTAGAATTTGAAAAAAAAATCGTACGAGTCCAATCAAATTTGGAAAAAAGAGGAAAAATTAGGTAGCAAGCGTTTTTTTTTTGCGGAAAACTGTTCATTGTGGTCTCAATAGTTTCCACATAAAACCTTCGGCCCTCACTTCGCTTGTGACCTCCGGGGAGAGGGGGTGGAACGTAAACCCATGTTTCGTTTTTCGCAAATTATACGAAATCTTTGAGAGCTAGCGTTGAAGAGGTGGTATAAAAAAATGATCTACATAAAATTTTCTATAAAATGATACCATGCATCGCCCCTCCCCTTCCAATATTACCTATACCAAGAGGGTGACAAATTGAATAAATTTTCAAAAAAGTCGTTTTTCATGAATAACTCGAAAAGTTTCATGTAGATATAAAATTTGTACAGAACATAAAATGTTGTACGTAAAATTTCCCATAAAATTATACAACTTCATTTTAGCCCTCCCCCATCCCCAAATTGAAGGGTACAGAAAAAAGTTTCAAACGAAAGTTGTTCATTTTTCAATTCTAGACAATAAAAGTTCTTATAAATTTTTCATTTCAACCATTACTTTTGCAGAAAACTTCACCTAAAGCTGCACCCCTCATTGCCAAAATTTGAAAAATTTCGAGTTTATTGCAAATTTCGCCAGTTTTTATCAAATAACTCGAAAAATATCAGCAATTTGAAAAAAATAGTTTTTTAAAACGTTGTTTCCTATACGATTCTCTAAAAGATTACACCAAAAGTTGTACCCCTGCCACCATAGGGGCGGTTACAAAAAGGGGTGAACCCTAGAAAACGTAAAAAAAAACGCATTTTTTGTAAATATTTCCAAAAATTTCAGAAATTTGAAAAAGTGGTATAAAACCAAAAATATTCCTCATAAAAATCTCACAAGATGATACCATGCATGACCAACTTACACAAAAGGGGAGGAGGTGAGGGCCAAGGAAAAAACCTTAAAATCTGATTGTGAATTATGAACGCACAGAACTTGAAAAAATATGTCCGCTTGAAGAATGGATCTATCTTCTTTCTAAGTTGGAGAATTTTACTGAATTGACATGGATATGTCTAATGGCTGGGGTCAATCCTAAAAAAGTGTCCACTTTTTTGTCCAATTTTGACATGCATATATTTAATGGCTGGCATTAATCCTAAATATTTTGTTGATAGAAAGAAAGTCTGAAATTTCATTGAAAAAATATTTGGACAAATTTTTTATGAAAATTTCAACAATTTCTGCTAGATTTTGGTCAGTTTTCACGATGTTTTAGCTATTTTTACGATCTTTTTTACCAATTACTATGACAATTTCAAAAACTTATACGAAATTTTTGACGATTTTTCATGATTTTTGAATAGATAGTTTTTACAACATTTTTACTAATTTTCGTTGGCATTTGGACTATGATTTTTCATGTTTTGAATGATTTTTGCAACAATTTCAACAATTTTTTTCAACTGAAAATTTTGATTAAAATTCAAAATTGTCAAAAATGCTCAAGAAAAATTTGGACAACATCATCATTTTTGGAGAAAAATCACCATTTTTGAGGAAAATTGTCATTTTTGGAAAGCATTTTCATTTTAGAATTTTCAACCGAATTTTATCATACTTGCAAGGATGGTAGATAACATGTCAAAAGCAGATAGATCCACTCTTCAAGCGGACATATTCGTACATGAATGTGTCTTTTTAAATTCAAAAGTTTAACAAAAAGTTCTTGCCATGTCTGGAAATCTGAAAACTTTCTCAAGTTCAAAAAAGTCTGACAAAATGTCTAAAATTAAATTTTCTACGGTCAAAAAGAATCTGAATTATTTTTTGTCCAACAAAATGTCTAAAAGTCAGCATTATCTCTGAAATTTTTCAAATTTAAAAAATCAATGGAAATCTGAAAAGTTTTCCAAGTTCAGAAAAGTCTGACAAAATGTCTGATTTGAACTTCAT
>FIZU01016068.1:0-21871 GCA_900064475.1 Pseudococcus longispinus | reverse complement strand
CTAAAAGTCAGCATTATCTGTAAAAATTTTCCAAGTTCAAAAAGTCAGTTAAAATCTAAAAAATTTTCCAAGTCCAAAAAAGTCTGACAAAAATGGACAAAAAATTTGGACTGAATATTTGGACAAAAAAAATGGACACTTTTTTAGGATTGACCCCTGCAGCCATTGGACATATCTATGTCAAAATTGTAAAACTGGAAAAAATGTTGACTTTTCACAAAAATTGGACTAGAAAAAAGGCAACAACGTGATAATTTCAAAAATTTAAGATTCAAAATGCAAGTACGATTCTTTTATTTAAAGTTCAAAAATGTACAACACAAAAAATTCCAAACATTTGGAAGATTCTTGTACTCGCATTCACAATAAAAAAAATCTATTTTCGACTATATCGAAAATTGTTTCGAATTTGAAATTTAAAACTTTGGAAATACTTACCAATATTACAAATAATTTTTGGAATAACTAGGTACCTACCCTCTTTTTTAGACGATCAAAAACATGATTGTAAGGTAGACTCCCATTTTTTTCAAGATTTCCCATTTCGCTTTGAAAAAATTTGAATCCTTATGACATCGATTTGAAGCTTCAAAACAAACTGATGAATATTTTAGAAATCAATAAAATCGAAAAAATTCAATAGTTTATAAGTATTTCCTCAACTTCTAAAACGAGTTGGTATTGGCTCGTTTTGATTTTTTTTTCAAATCTCAAGTACCTTAGGTAATATTTTTTCATAAAAAAAAAAAACTTAAATTTTCAAGGCCACTGGAACATCACTCCTTGAATTTCATGAATACATTTCAGCTCTGAAAAAAATCCATAAGGATTGCATCACATTTATTCTAAAGATTTTTATTTGCGAAAGTCAGAGCTCATTTACCCCCTCCCCCCCATCACCATATGGTAACTAATAGGCACCTACTTTCATTTTTTTGAAATTTGAAATTTCATTGCTACAAAAACAAAACTTTAAGTACTCGAAATCGAGAGATGTTACAAATATTTAAGAAGAATAAAGTCATATCTTGAAAAAAATATTCAATTGCATAATACAACACAATCAATTCATCACATTTGATAGTTTGAACTGACCCATTGAATTAACCAGAGGCCTTACCCTCCAGCCCGCTTCACGAATGCACCCCCCTCCCGAAACATTTTCAAAAATTCGGCCAGTAAGAGAGGCTGTCAAATTTCGTCTTTTTCATGGCCAAATATTTTTATTTCTCGATAACGCAACAATGAAAACTAAAGATAGCTTACCACTAAAAAACTTTCCATGAAAATACGTTTGTTTGCTTGCTTTAAATTATTTTAAAATTTTGTGATTGGGATGCCTCAAAACTGATATCAATTGTTACAAAATTATCGTTTAAATGACAAATAAAAAATTCAAAATATTTCGAGAATCCTATTATTATTGAAGAATTTTATGAAATAAGAAAAAATAATGAATTTTTGAAAAATTTCGAAACTGAATAATTCAATTTCTATGAAAATATAAACAAACGAGAAATATCAAAACAATTACAAAATTTCGATTTTCCTATCCTAAAATTGATAATTTTTGGACCTCGATGCTTGACAAGGCATCTGCAAATGAAAAGAAACATTTAGGAGGAGGGGTTGTCAAAATTGGTCCAATGGGAAAGGCTGGCGAACTATGGTGAGGTTTTCTTATACTCTTAAAAAAATTTTTAAAAATGATTCATTTTAAAAAAATTACAATATTTCGATTTCTTTGTTCTCAAATTAAAAAATTTTTGGGTCTCGATGCTTGATGATACATTTCGGGTAAAATATTGGTCAAAATTGGTCCATAGGGAGAGGCTGGTGGATGGTGAACCGTCACAAGGTTTTTCCAAGATTTCACCAAAAATTTTTTAATAGATTAAATACCTCAAAAACTAGTTCAGAGGTCGTCGACTCATATTAAACGGGAGGGAGGGGGTGTCGTGGGATCAGAATTCATAATTTTTCGACGCTATCGAACGAGATACATTAAAGTAAGTTTTTTAACCAACCGAGTTATTTCACCAAAAAAAAAAGAAAGAAAAGGGGAACCCAAGGGCTGGAATCCATTTTTGAGGTTATTTTAAGCCAAAACACTCGAATTTTGGATCCATATTCTATTCCAATGGCTCGTCCTTTGATCTTGAGTCAGAATAACCCTAGAAATCGGCTCAGGAGCTTCAAAAACCTAAATCGAGAACTGCGAGAAGAAGTGTTGGAATTCGAAACGACGATTTTATGGTGATTTCAAATTTGAATATTGATAAAACAAAATTAGCATTGAATAAAAACATTCATACTGTTGGAGAGTATAGATACTTTCAAGTTTCTAAAAACGTGTCAATACAGTCCAATCACCCTAAAACCATCAAATAATCGTGAAAGAAAAACGATTTTCGAAAAATAAGAATTCCTAAACTGTCAGTTTCAAAAATTTGCTTTCTAAAGATATTATTACTCCGAATGTGCGATATGTTGGAAACCACGTCGAGAAAATTTCCAAACACTCGTACGGAAAAATGACCTTATAAAATAACCCCTTCCCTTCTCTTCCGCCATTTCAATCCATCGACCAACTTCACGCTTCAAATTCGGCTAATAATCTCCTTAAATTATCCAAATTAGTAGCTTCGATTCGCTAAACCCTTTATTCGGACGTTTATCGAGAATTTATCGTTTATTCGATTCTTCAGACAACAAAATAACAGGTTTAATCTTATTGACAGTTAAAACCTTGTTCGTTTTTCGTTCCTCTTTCTCTCTCAACTCGTTCATCCTCTTTCATTCGACGCTTCCGAGCACACCACTTTGTAACTGATTTAAATACGCGAGTATAAAAAACAACACCGAAGAGAAAAAGAAACATTCAAAAAAAATCAATAATATATCTTTTAAAAATCTCGTATAAAATATTCGTCGAGATTGCGAGGCAGCAGCGGCAAAAAAAAAATAAACAGCTATAAATTCTCAATATTGGAAAACAAAATCGTAAATTACCTCAATACAGACACAGTTCGCAGATAAGGAATGGGAAAAAGTATACCAGCCTTTCGTAATGCCACTTCCAAGTTGGAAGCTTTGAAATGGCATTATCACTTATAAACATATCAAACCTTTTACATTATTGAGATAAAAATTCTCTCGTCTCGAAATAACTGCCTATCTCTAGGTAGGCTTCGATTTATACTCGTATTTTAATTGAGCTCGCGAAACGAAAATTACTGGGAAATTTTCCACTCAGTAGAATGAAACATGCGACGAGCTAAGGGCATCGCTAGAACGTGAAACAGGCAGGAAAAAAGAAAGACTCGAAGGAGTTGATTTCGATTAAGTATCTCGTATTTTCTTTTTCTTTCAATATCGAGCATTTTGGACGAACGAGGCGATAAAAATTGGTACTTAACATAGGTATCCTTGGAATTCCAGGACACCAGGTTAACCATAGACATAGGCATATCGTACTAAAAGGGTACTAATGGTTTTGAAAAATCTTACTTAAAACGTAAGCAATTTTTCGATGTAATACCAATATGGGAATCGAAGTAGTTGAAACAGCTCCGATGGTGTCGTATGTGTATCGGTTTCTGGGTTAGCGTACGTCACGCCGAAGGTAGTAAAATAGCATTAGTGTGCGACGGTGGTAAGTAAATGGAGTACTTGAGTTAAGCGGTAAATTGTTCCCCGTGGGGTAGGTTCGTTTACGTACAATAGCAAACGTCTGGTTGGCAGGGGTGTGCAGCTGGAGCGCATGGCATTGCACACAGGGCAAGGACAAGGGAAGGGGGTGACGATAGTCGAGAAAATCTCCAATTCTACGAATTATCATTCCGACCGAGTATTCCAGAGAGAAGATTATTCCGCTTCAAAGTCGTCGCTCCGACGGTACAGAATCGTATACTCGTATACGAAAAATGTTCAATTTGTTTTAACAATGTAATTGCCTTTATCGTCGGAATGCGTGTGCGTCTCCGTCTGTGTACGTAAGCAAGTCTCCAAGTACGTACGTATGGAAAACAACTGCGAACTGCGATGCTTGATTTATCTAATGCATGTTACCGTCGGCGTCGTTGCTTTTTGTTTCATTACCCAGAAAATATTCATCATTCTCGAATATTCGACCATCCATCCGCCCTTACGTACGCGAAATGAGAAATTCCAGTTTTCAATTTACAACGTACGCCGAGGTTTCGGCTTAATCGGCGATAATTCCAAGGGTTACGGTTAATAGATGGAAATTGATATGTAATGGCCAATGTTGCGAGCTTGTATTATAGTATATACGTTATGGTTACACGAGGCTAGCTCTGGGTTTTTTTCTTATGCCATGTAGTGGTCGTATCGCTACATTGCAGCAATTGTTTCGAATAATGACATAATGCCATTTCGACGTACTCGTCGCGTAGGGTGGAAGGAAAATTTGGGGAGGGGTCGTTTGATAGTTATGAATTGTTTTATTATCGAGTATGTCTGTGTACATAGATGGCGAAAGATTGATGGGTTCAAGGATCATTGATGGGGTCGAGTGTAGGGTTTGGAATGTATGTATGAGTACTATTATGGAATTTGAAGACTTTGCGGGCTAATTTTCGCCTCGTATTGTTTTATCGTACGATGGGATATAAAGATTAAGCCGGAATGTTCTCGTGTTTATGACCTCGACTATTTGTATCACGAAGTGACGACTTTTTTCGTCCGAATCATTAAAATTTCTAACGATACGAAAATTAATTATTCTGAAAAAAAATCGAATTGTTTTGGAAAACTTCAAATTTTAAACGGCATCGTAACATGTTAGAAATAAGTCGTAAAATTATTCAGAAATGTAACAAAAGTATCGTCAATTTTAAATTCTCATCGCCCGAATATGATTTCAAAATATCGCAAAAAATCGAGTTAAAACTTCATAAAACTAGTTCAAAATATCGCGAGTAAAAACGAAAAAAACGTGATAAAAAGTATAAAATTATTCGGAAAACTGCTCAAAGAACATAAAAATCATCAAACATTGGCCAAATTATTCAAAAAAACAATGAAAATTACAAAAAGTGTGCGATTAGTGACACCAGTTCGAGACAAACATGATCAATCATTTGAAATTATTTCAAAAATTTGTTAATTTGATTAAAGTTTTCAAAAATTTGCCCAAAATATCGTGAAAATTGCTTGAAATTGTTTTTTAATTAATTTAATCATTTAATTTCTCGCCTAATTATGATTAATATTTTGTTTGATTAATGAATGAGCATTCAAACAATGAAATTAGGTACTTAGTTTAGCCATGAAAAAAATTTCTCAGATTAGTGGTTGTCGATATAAAATAATCAGATTGTATTTTCATTTTCAAGTAAAATTTTGATGCCATAAAATGGGTTTAGAAAGTCATAAAAGTGGATTTAAAAAATCATTGCAAAGTTGATTGAAAAAAACGTATAAATATTGCTCAAAATTTAGTAAAAATTAGTCAATTTCGCGAACCTCGTCACAAATATCATACGAATGGTTGAAGTTGAGTAAATACCAAAAATTTCCAAAGATATTGAAAAAGTGAACGAAAACTATTAAAAATTATTGAGCACATAAGAAAATTGGGTAAATTTCATCGATAAAGCCAAAAATATTTCAAGATTTGTCTAAAGAAAAATTTCTAAAAATATAATAGAAGTGGACCCCCCTCCCCCCCCAATTAAAATTATCAAAAATAATGTAAAATTGAATAATAAACAACATTGAAAATTGTCAAAAATACAAAAAAAAAAAATCTAAAAATGTAGCGAACGAAGTCGAAAGAAATGAGAAAACTATCAAAAATTTAACAAAAAAAAAATTAAATTACGCAAAAATCGTCGAAAATATTGCAAAAATTGTCCAAAATGTTTTAAAAAATAGAAATCACAAAAAAATGTCGTAAAAGTGACTATAAAAACATACAAATAGCTTAATTTAGTGAAAATTGCCTGAAGTTTAGCAAAAAATAATGTAAATGATAATGAAAAGCTAAAAAATATTCAAAAATATTAATAAAAATCGTTGAAAATATTTTAAAAGTGGACAAACCCTATTAGAAAACTACCCAAAATGCAGTAAAATGTTGTCAAATTTCTTAAAAACTATTGAAAACATCGTAACAATTGTCTAATGATGAAAAATTGTTCAAAAACGGTTATAAAGAAACGAAAAAATTGTAAAAAAATTCAACAAAAATCATCAAGAAATACTTTAAAAGGGGACGTAAAACTATCAGTTTCCAAAGATAAGATAAAAATCATCAAAATATTGCAAAAGTGGTCAAAAATCATAGAAATAATTGAAATGTGAAAAAATTGGTTTATTTTTGGAAAATTGTTTTAGAAAATTGTGAAATTATTTTATACGTGAAAAAAAACCATCAAACGAATGCTAAAATTGAAAAGAAAAATTGATAGATCGAAATGATATTTTAGCTAATTTTCACGAATTTTTTGAACAACTTTTGCATCTTTTGAAATGGATTTGTCTTATTATTTTTACGTTACGTTTCAGCGTTAAAAATTTAATTATCCTGGATGGCTTTTGGAATTACAAAATTTGCACAGTTCTTTTTGAAGTTGGAAAGCATCGAAGAATTTACCCTGGTTAAAAATTGTGGACAACGAAATTTCGGAATCTCTTACTCCAGATGATTTAGTTGTTAACCTGAATGACTTTTGGAGCTAGAAAAATTCAGAGAATCCTAATGACTGCAGACTTTAAAAATTTCAGTGATTCTTTTACGATATATGACTTTCAATAAGGAAATTTTAAAACCAAATTAGATAGACATCAACATTTCTATTTCCTGTGAATGCGTGGAACATTTTGGATACCCATGAAACATATTTATAGAACATACCTTCATACTTGGAGTAGTTTTCTTTGATTTTTTCCATGGGCGGATTCTGCGCCAGGAGCTCACAGAAACTGGTCTGTATAACTCATCAAAGGTTTAAAATGTTTCAAAATGATTCAATAATGTCTGAGCTCCTTCGAGGCAATGAAATAGACAATTCATTTAAATGATTTTTATGAAAACTTCGATATTTTCAATGATAATTCAAATTCTGCGTGAAGACTGGACAATTTTCTACATTTTAGATAAATTTTATGTCATTTCAATCATTTTTAAAGCAAATCATAATCAAATTTTCAATATCTGATGCATTGTAGCTCTACTTTTTAGAAGTTGATTTCTCCTGGTTTTTACTAGCATAATGTACTCTGATCATTTTTACAGTATTTCTAGCATTGAAATAATTTTTATGATTTTTGGAAGCAATTTCTGAATAAAAATTTCAACGATTCTAACCACATAACTGTCAAATTTTTATTGCAAGTGACACCATTTTAAACAATGTTCGTGATATTTGAATGTCCAATACTTATTAATATTCTCAACGATAACTTCAAAGAAAATTTTAATAAAAGTAACAATATTTCGTATCTACCATTTAAACGATATTTTCAACTCGAAAAACTTGGCTCAAATTCGACAAAATTTAAAATACCAAAA
Organism: Pseudococcus longispinus; assembly: GCA_900064475.1. Taxonomy (NCBI): domain Eukaryota; kingdom Metazoa; phylum Arthropoda; class Insecta; order Hemiptera; family Pseudococcidae; genus Pseudococcus; species Pseudococcus longispinus. Next base: position 14,331 of record FIZU01016068.1, on the reverse strand, counting down.
TGAAACGCCTGCTTGAATTTCATCACTTCATTTCATAATCCAAACTTTCGCATCTCATTTTCGAAAAAACGACCAAAAAAGGGGTCTAAAATCACCTAGGCCACTCCTCAGACAAATTTCACCACCCTAAGCACGCCCTTATTCACGTAACCTTTTCGTTCTGTTACAGATAACCCGCTTCATTCTACCAAACCACCGCAGAAATGGCTGCATTCGTAGCAAAGGCAGTAGTCGGAAACAAATTAAACGCGGTCAAAGGTAAGTCACTGCTTATAAAGCTGCTAAACTTTCGGGCGATAATTTCGCTTCTGTGTACGCGCTCGACGCGACGCGACGTTCTCTATTCTAATTCAACACTTCACCGAACTTGAAAACTTCACGCCAGTTCGCAAGTCATTGAAAATTAAATGCTCGCGTTAACGCGTTAAGCATCCCCCACCCCATCGCGCCGTGCTCTAATTTATTTAAACCTTGAATTTCGCTCGACCCGTCAACCGGCTATAATATAGAAATATAAAATATATACGTTTCTGTAAGGGTCGACGACGAACCCCTCTTCTCCGCTATTCGTCTCGTTTATAATAAAGTTTATAAAAAGCAGTTTAAAAAATTCAACGAAGAACGAATTTCTGGTCTATTAAATATATATCACCGATAGAGAAACATAACCTATATACAACTCGGCTATAAGGTAAGGCAAGGTACTCACCGATTAATAATTCTCGCCAGTCAGTTTGCCAACTTTCAGCAACACGCCTTTAGGTAAAGTTATACGGGCGAAATGCTTTTCACGCCATCTTCGGAAAGGCTGCTGGTGCAGGAGCGGCACGACGACGAACGCTTTCCCTCGACAAACACCGTTCGGTAATTATCTGAAAGTTATTTAACATTAAACGTGAGACTTTTGAAAAGATTTTCAAAACAAAATACGCGTATACTGGTGTACGTCTACGTATATTCTCGAACGCACTCCCCTCTCCTTCCCCGCACCAGTTCGCTCGGCGCGCCAACCTACAACGTATACAAAGCGCAAACAAGCGAGAAACAAATGTTAAAATATTCATCCGTAATATCGTCGTTTTCATTTGCTTTGTCCATCGTTTTCGCGAAGCCATTAAAATCATCAAATATTAACCGAACAATTTACATAAAGTTGCCAGCCCGCCAGACAACTCCCGACAGATACGATTAAAATCACATCTTCGAGGGAAAAAAGCCAGCAACGAATTTCATTTCGGCCGAAAAAATATATTCGTTATGCTTTTGACTTGAAAATGCTCTGATGTGGTAGGGGGTTAATCGGCCTCTGGTCGAATTTCAAAATTTTTTCATGGGCTTTCGATTTGTTATGGTAAAATATGATTTTAGAGCTTATGCGGAGTCCTTGACCTCACCCCCTGGAGGCTGGGCCCCCTCAAATAGTAATTTTAAGCTAAAAAATGCTATCTCAAGGAATTAGTGGAACGTTGTGAAATTTTTTCAGATTTTTCCGACCCCTACAATGACCTTGAAATCGACTTTGAAACATAATTTTGGTGCAGATACGAAAAAAAAAAATTATTTTCTCATTTTTTATGCCATTTTGCACGACTCAGAATTTTTTTAGATTTTTGCCAGGAGGGTCATACCTAAATGTTCGAAAAACCGTCTTTTTAGTCCGTTTTCCTCCCTTAACTAGATCATTTCTGATCGAAAAATTTTTTTCTTACAATGTATCATCAATGACACTAAAATACACCATCAACCTGAATTTAGATTAAATTCGTTCATTTTTCCTTTTTTTTCCAAAGGTCCAGCCCCCAGGGGGTGAGGTAAAGGATTCCGCATGATCTATAAAATCATCTTCTACCATAACAAATCAGAAGTCCGGAAAAAAAATTTGAAATTCGACCAGAGGCCGATTGACCCCCTAACCACATCCAGAGCCTTTAACCAGCTGGAGGAAAAAAATTCTCATCAAATTACCTACACGAAAGTACACATTCCCTCGAGTAAAATTATCGATACAACGATGGAAACTGCACCTCTCACCGAGGGAAATTTTTTTCATTCCAACGTATCGTACTTTAACCTAATTCACTTAGACGATATTTCATTCTTACAATCGTCTGCGGTATCGGTATCGCGATAATGTCTAACCCTTTTTGTAATCCGGTCACTCCGAGTAAACTTTTAATCCGAAAAACATCCCAACTCCCCTCAGCCATTCCATAAACTCGATTCATACAACTTGATTCATCGCCATGCACACACAACTCTACGAAAACCCTCTTTATTTCGGGCCGAGCGAGCCCGAGGCGAAAAAACTCGCAGCTCGATCGTAGTCTCTGCTAACGCCGAATATAATTAATCGTGAAATTTCATCCTATTTATCATGACGGCTCGACGAATATTCGCAGTATTCAGAATACACGAAAGAAATTTCGCCCCCTAGTTGCGCGTATAATTTTTCAAACGTCAAAAAATTAAAATCGATACGTAAAAGTTTCAGATAAATTTCATCCTCTCGTTCGCGTCTCCTATCTAGTCTCTTTCTCTAACTCACACACGTTGAAACTTTTTCCTGAAACGGATGTGACGCTTTTGAGAACCGATATCGGATCGTTTGCATGCCAAATATCCGCTGTCGTATAGTTTCGAAGACTCGACCAGGGTACTACTAACTGATTCGTCGTCGTATGACCTGGTGACAACAACTGCCTTATACTTTTTTGGTTAAAAACGTTTGGAAAAGTACAAAAAACAATGTTCTATAGAAATAAGAAAGAAACTCAAAAAGCATTGTCGTGGAAAAACGTTGATAACGCATTCTTCCGCAGAACACTTTCGCTTTTGCAGCAAAAAATGTCTCATTTTTACGTATTATACCTAATACGTAACCATTCTTATAAAATTTCCTATGCCATTCGTAATCGAATCGAAACCTGTCAATTCGAATTTATTCACACAGTCGATTGTTGTCGAATTTAATGCATCATCGGTATTTTTAAATGTAGCTATAGGAAAAGTACTTGGGTAGGTATTAATGTCGAGAATCAACCCAACACAAAAAAAAAACTGTTCGTAGTTCAAATTTTTGTTTAAATTTTACATTATACTTTACAGACGAATAATTTGATAACGACAAAATATTTAATTGATTAGACACGTCAAATATTTTTTTTGTCTCATGGAAAAAATATTCCATTGACCTTCGTATTTCAATTCAGTGGGCTGGAGTTTATTCCAAAATGCAAAAGAAACGATCCAATAACCAAATGCTGAAACTTTTCACACTTGGAGCATCTAAAGGATCATTCCATGTCAATTCGACCAGAGTTTGGATAAAATGTTTTTCGATTTCACCAACTAACCAGTAACCATTCAATCCAATAATTAAAAAATTCACCAAATAAATCTGATCTTCGTGCCCCCCCCCCCTCGAAGACTTAGAGCTTTATTTTTTGTAATTTTTCGAATTTTTTGTACCATAATAAAAACTACATGGGCTAGATACGACCTTGAAATTAAAATTCTTCAATAAATTCCAATTACATTCCAAAACCGTTTTCGTCTTATTTTTCCAATAGCTTACTTAGCATAAATGAGAGAATTTTCATCGAAGAGTGTTTCAATTTATACAAAATTTGAGAAAGTATCGCTTCGCAATATTTCAAAGCAAAAAAAAATTGAAAATATTTCTTGCCCTTGAACAATTTTCCCCATCGCATGCAACTTTCGCTTATTTTGGCATTAAAAATAGTTGGCTGAATTACGAAAATTTTCACTCGTTAATCATCATGTATCTCTTCGTCGAATTTTACAAGTCGAATTTTACAAGTCGATTTTCAAAAAAGCAGGCAACATACGAGTATAACTGAACTTTCTTCTCAAAAAAAATCAACTTCATAGCGAAAAAGTAACTAACCAAACGCCAATTTTCATGATTTTAGACATGGATATTTCTTATTGGAAGGGGAGCGTCAGGAAAATTTGATTACAAAAGTAGTTCAAACATTGTAAAAATGGTTAAAATTTTTATAATAGTTTAAAATATTATTATATCGGTCAAAAAATCATGAAAATTGTTGAAATGGTCAAAAATTTCAAAAAAACAGTGCAAATATTGTATAAATTGTCCATTCCAAAAATGATGAAAAATTAGTCTATTTTAATCTTGAAATTGATATGTAAATTGGTGAAAATGTCATAGAAATAGCCAAAAAATTATGAAAACTATGGGAAATAATTTCAAAATTTTCACAAAAATCATCTAAAATATGAAAAAAAAGTATCAAAAAATTTAAAAAATCGACGAAAATGTTAAAATCGTCAAAATGTTGAAAAAATCAGTAAAAATATTGTAAAAGTAATCCAAAAATTATAAAACTTATCCCTCGTAAAAATTTTTGATTGTTATAAAAATTTTAAAAAAGTTTTAAAAATGACCAAAAAATCATAAAAAACTTCAAAAATGTTAAAATTGTCAAACTGTTGACAAAAATCTGTAAAAATATTGTAAAAGTAATCCAAAAATTATGAAACTTGTCCCCCGTAAAAATTTTTAATTGTTATAAAAATTAGTAAAAAAGTCATAAAAATGGTCAAAAAATCAAAAAACTTTGAAAAATTTTCGCAAAAATCACTAAAAAAAACTGTAAAAACGGTCAAAAAACATGACATTCGTTGAAACTCTCTTAAAAATTGTTAGAATTTTGGCAATATTTTCCAAAATTTTCATGATTTTTACCATTTTTGTGTTATTTGTACTACTTTGTATGAAAAAAGTCACCGTCATTTCCATACTACCCATGAAACCATAAAACATGCGATATGCTTTTGCTGATTTAAAATTTTTTTTTAAATTCCAAAAATCTCTGACATAATGTCTAAAAGTTAATTGAAATCTTGAAATTTTTCCAAGTCCAAAAAAGTCTGACATGAGTAATGTCCAAAAGGAAAGTCTGACAAAATGTCTAAAAGTCAGCATTATCTATAAAAATTTTCCAAGTTCAGAAAGTCAGTGGAAATGTGAAAATTTTTTCAAGTCCAAAAAAATTTGACAAAATGTCTAAAAGTCAGCATTATCTATAAAAAATTTTAAAGTTCAGAAAGACAGTTGAAATCTGAAAATTTTCTAAGTCCATCCAAAAAAATCTGACAGAATGTCTAAAAGTTGAAGTCTGACAAAATGTCTGAAAGTCAGCATTATCAATAAAAATTTTTAAAGTTCATAAAGTCAGTTGAAATCTGAAAATTTTTCCAGGGCAAAAAAAATCTGACATAATGTCTAAAAGTCAGTTGAAATCTGAAAATTTTTCTAAGTCGAAAAAAGTCTGACATTATGTCTAAAAGTCAGCTTGACGATTTTTCGTTACGGAATTTCGTCACGGAATTTCGTGACGATTTTTTGTAACGGAATTTCGTGACGGAATTTTTCACGAGATCACTCCCGAGAGCAAAAGCATATTCTATGCTAATTTGTGAATAATGCAACCTTTTTTTTATTGCGTTTCAAGCATTTTTCTACGATTTTTAGGAATATTTATACGAGATTTTCGACACTTTCACGTTTTTGTCAGACTCTTCTGGACTTGGAAAAATTTTCCGGATTTGGAAAATTTCAGAAAAAACTTTTAGTGATCTTGTCAGACAAACACTGTAGACTTTTTGAACTTGAAAAAAATTTCAGAAATCACGCTGACTTTTACACATTTTGTCAGACAGCCTTTCAGAAATCATGCTGACTTTTGGATATTTTGCTAGACATTGGACGATTATTCTAGATTTTTTGAATCTGAAAATGTTTTCAGATTTCAAACAATTTTTTGGGTGTTGGAAAATTTCAAAAATTCTGACTTTTTCGATTTTGAAAAATTTTATAAAGTGGTCAGTTGACTTTTGAACTTGGAAAAATTTAGATTGTTTCAAAATTCAATTTTTAGACATTTCACGAGACATGATAACATTGTGTCCGACTCTTTGAACTTACACTAAGATAAAATCAGACATTATGTCAGACTGGAATGTGCTCTTCAGTTTGACATAACAGAAAGAGCAAATGCATACCTATCCTAAGTTTTATACTTTCATAGGTGACATGGAAATGTTAAGTTCACCATTAAAAACAGGTTCAACCATTGCACCGATGATTTTTATTCAAGCATTCAAGAGAAAAATGATGATTTACGTAAATTCCCGAGTATTTTCATACCCATACACAAAGCTAGATATAGGTCTATGTACTCGGTTATACATCTATCTACTTAGAACGTTGTAAACCCATTCCAACGATACACTGGTTACCATTAGAGAAACGTAGTTGAAAGGTTAAAAGGCGAAACTGTAAAACGATACGGCCGGTAATTGAAAGCATATGACATAGAGGAAAATGGTCGAGCGCTTTGGCCACCGCCATATTTCAAGAAAATGGCTAAGAAGGCCATAAAAATAACCCGACATTAATCTACAACGTCAAAGCGATATTTTACCAAAAGATGCGGGTTTTTAAAAGTTTCTTCAAGAAGAAAGAAGTCACGAGATCGCGGGTCGGTGAAGCTGGAAGCATTTCGGACGGGGTGCGAGGGTGCGAGCGGGGGAACCGATTTAGATAATAATTCGAACGCGCCGAATGTAAGATACACGTACGTACATACTTTATACACACTCGTTGGCAAAAATATTAGTAAAAATTTTGAAAACATAAAAAGAACACCGGATAGCGAAGTCATTCTATATAAATTTATGTATCAAGCGTTAAAATAGTATTTTTTTTCTCTTTCAATTCAAGGTTACGTATTCGGCGACTCGTTACATATAAACTGGAGCCTTTCTCTTTCTTTCCTTTTTACTTGCTCTTGCGCTCGCTATAGCTCGCTTCTTTTTTTTCCTACTTTTTTTGGCGCTTTGCACAATAATATGAGACTTTTTGTGTTGCTTTTTTGTTGCGTGTCGATGTAATAGCGCGCGAGCGAATGCGAATATATACATAATAAAACAAAGTGTGAAAGCCAATTTTCTTCTATCTGTTATTCACTTGTCTGCAGATCGTAGCTTATATTTTGCGAGTTTTATTTGACCCTAGCGAGTGAAAACTTACGTTACCGGTGTTGAATTTAAATCGAGCTATAAGGAATTTTAACGCTTTTCAAATAAATGCGAAAAAGAGAATAAAACGAAATAAATAAATGGCGTGTTTGAGCAGCAGCGCGAAGAAAGATAAAGACGACGAGGCGGACGAGTATACGTATTAGACCTACGAACTCTCTGTGTACGAAAAAAAAAAATATATAGATAAAATGAACCTGTATAAATTTTTTATTCGGGATTTACTTACGTAAAATTCGCTATAAGTATACTTTTGAAGCAAATTGGCGATGTGTATGAGCACGAGCGAGATAAAACGTGACGATGTGATGCGCGCCGAGATAAAGCGAAGAGAACAGGGTGCCGGGTATTTAAGGAGAACGAAGTTTTTTCCCCATTTTTTTTTGGAGAGGTTTAGTTCAAAGAAGGTTTTTTCTCTTTTTAATTTTTTTTTCTTTTTTTTTTTTTTTGAAAATTTATAACTTTAAATATTTCTGCGGCGTTTAATAAATTGAAAAATATTCGAATTACGAAATTTTCGTTTAGCGGTTATTTGCATAATATTTCGAAAACGCTGACGGGTCTGGGTTCGTTTGCGAACGCGAAATTTTATTCGCCGCGGCGCTTTGTTTACATATTTTACCAACGTATGCTACTACCGTGTTTTGATATTAACTAATATTTAAGTTTAAATATAAACGTGAATGTAATATTAAGTTTGGCGTATATTTACGATGTATGTATGTGCGTTTCGATATAATATATTTTTTTGTTCGGATTCTCCTAAGTATTCGGGTCGGTGCGAGCGAGTGAGTGTTTGTTGTTGTGTAAGTATACCGTGTATAGCGATGTACGTACTTAATTTGAAAATAGCTTCGAAAAAGGAAAATTTCCGACTTCGAATGTAATATGTACGAGTTATTTTGTTCATTTTCGCCAACGTTTGTGTGTTTTTTTCACGTATTATGTTTAGAGGATTACACTCGAAAGCGAAGTAATTAGAAGGAACAAAGGTTTGTAGTACGGAAATGAGAAAATTGTTGACATTATTGTCCATATGGTTGAGAAAAAAGCGAAAGGGGGTGAAAAAAGGGTCTTATATGAGAACTGATGTTTAGCACAAGTTCAGGACGAATAATATAAATTGAGTTAATCTCTCTTCTCTCCTTCATCTGATTCAAATATGAAATGAGGTGATGCTAAAAATTAAAATTTTAAAATGAAATGAAAAGGCATATTCCAATCTGACATAATGTCTGACTTCATCTAATTGTAAGTTCAAATAATCGGACAAAATGTTATCATGTGTGCTGAAATGTCTAAAAATTGAATTTTGAAACAATCTTAATTTTTCCAACTTCAAAAGTCAACTAACCACTTTATAAAAATTTTCAACATCGATAAAGTCAGAATTTCTGAAATTTCACAAGTTCAAAAAATCGTTTGAAATCTGAAAATTTTTTCAAGTTCAGAAAGTCTAAAATAACCTGACAAAATTTCTAAAAGTCAGCGCGATCTCTGAACTTTTTCAAGGTCCAAAAAAGGCTGACAAAATGTCTAAAAGTAAGCAAGTTCAAAAAAGTCACAAAAATTTTCTGAAAGTCAGCGTTAGGTAAAAAGCTGTCAGACAAAATGTCTGATTTGATATTTTTTTGAAATTTTTCAAGTCCATTAAGTTGAAATTTTCCAGGTCCAAAAATTTATTTGAGTTCTTAAAAAATTTCCAAGTTTAAAAAAATCTGACAAAATGTCTGAAAGTCAGCGTAATATTTGAAATTTTCCAAGTCCAAAAAGTCTGTACGACAAAATATTGGAAATTTACCGTGATTTCTAAAATTTTCCAAGTTCAATAAATTATTTGTCTGACAAATAGTCTAAAAGTCAGCATTATCTCAAAAATTTTCCAAGTTCAAAAATTCATTGGGAATCTGAAAATTTTTCCAAGTCCAAAAAAATTATTTTGCTCTGAAGAGTGATCTCGCGGAAGACCGACGAAATTGTGTAACGCTGACTTTTAGACATATCCAATGTCAGACTTTTTTGGACTTGAAAAATTATTAGATTTCCACTGACTTTGAGAAATATTTGTGAGACTTTTTAAAAGTTCAAAAATCAACGCGTGTCTGTTGAAAAAGTTGTTCAAAATAGAAAAAATCCAAATCTCTGAAATTTTTCAAGTCCAAAAAATCGTTTGAAATCTGAAAAAATTTTTAAGCCCAAAAAGTCTAAAATGATCTGACAAACTGTCTGAAAGTCAGCGTAATCTCTGAAATGTTCTGATTACAAGAAGTCTTCCGGACAGAATGTCGGAAATTAAGCGTGATTTCTAGTATTTTTCGGGTCCAAAAGTATGAAGTGTTTAGTCTGGCAAAAATGACTAAAAATCAACGTGATCTCTGAAACTTTTCAAGTTCAAAAAGTGAATGGAAATCTGAAGATTTTTCCAAGTCCAAAAAAATCTCACAAAATGTCCAAAAGTCAGTGCTAGGTAAAAAGCTGTCTGACAAAATTATGATTCAAACTGTTCTTGAAATTTTTCAAGTCTAAAAAGTCATTTGAATTCCGAAAAATTTTCCGAATCCAAAAAATCTGACAAAATGTCTAAAAGTCAGCGTTGTCCATGAAATTGGAATTATACAAGTCAATAAATTCTTCTGAAATTTTACAAATTTTCTATGACCGAAAAAGTCTGACAAAATGTCTGATTTGAATTTTCTTGAAATTTTTTAAGCCCATAAAGTTGGAATTTTCCAAGTCCAAAAAGACATTTTGAATTATGAAAAATTTTCCGAATCCAAAAAATCTGACAAAATGTCTAAAAGTCCAGGTTCATAAAATTGAAATTTTACAAGCTAATAAATTTCTAGGTCCGAAAAAGTCTAACAAAATGTCAGAAAGTCAGCAAAATATCTGAAATTTTCCAAATTTAAGGAGTCTGCCTGACAAAATATTGGAAGGTTACACTGATCTCTAAAAGTTTCCAAGTTCAAAAAGTGTAATTTATTTGCTCACAAAATGTCTAAAAGTCAGCAATATCTCTGAAATTTTTCAAGTCCAGGAAATCATTGGAAAATGGAAACCTGAAAATTTTTCAAAATTCAAAAAAGTCTGACAAAATGTCTAAAAGTCAATTTGCCAAGTTGAAAAAGTCTAAATTGTTTGTCTAACAAAATGTCTAAAAGTCAGCATTATCTCCAAAATTTTTCAAGTCCAAAAAGTCAATGGAAACTTGAACATTTTTCCAAGTCCAAAAAAGTCTGACAAAATACCTAAAAGTCATCATCTGGGAATTAGTAAAAGCATACCCTATGCTAATAATATTTGCAAAAATCACAATTTCTAGTACACAATTCATACAATCTCAGACGGTTTAATGACTTTTATGACTGAAATGCTCCATCGAATTTCAGATAATGAACTAATTACCAAGTATAAACAAGAAATTACAGCCTCTCCCTTCCAAAAGGAGCATTTAAACACTCGGTACTTCACCAGTACCCACATTTCAAAGCTGGATCTTACCATTTTCACGAATTAAACTTAAATATCACATGCTAGCACACCATTCCCCAACTCTACTAAACCATTCAACCTCCTAGGCAAATTTAAATTTCAACCTCATTCAATTCCTCTACCACGCAAGGGAGTCGTAATCATAAAAACACTCGTCTTTAACCATACTTTTTAAATTTACCATAAACCATTGTCCTTCGTCGTCTTCCTCGTGTACATAAAACTACATCCACGTTCGCTAGAATGTTGGCATTTTAGCTCGAACTGAAACTGGCGGCATTACAACGATATAGAATTCCCAAAGCTGTCATTTTAAAAACGTTTCTTCGAGAAAACGTATGGACTTATCAAAAAGCCCTTAAATAATACTTCCTCGTAAGTTACGAAAAGCTGTATTACAGAGGATTACCATTATCAAAATGTTTATAATTGAATTAGAATACAAGTACTTGTCAGTATGTGGTTGGAAAATTTACCATCAGAGTACAAAGGATAACGTCAACATGTTTGAATACGTATATACGAGGGTAAGTTGACATCTCGACCACGATATACGTCGCGTATTTGTAATTTTTTGCCCGAAAATTTATTTCGGTCTTGGTCTTCGTCGTCATATCTCCGGTATACCAACATAAGCTACTTATTAGTGGTACTTGGATAAAAGGTCAGTTGCTTTTGCAGAGAGAAAAAACCACGTCAAGAGCGAAATTTACCAACAAGATGAAATACCTCGTCATTTATAACCTAAGTTACAAACTCTCGTATACGTGTATACAAGTTTTTCTTATTTTTTCACGAAGAAACCACGGGTTTTCAGCCAATTAGCTAGCTCATCGCGAATCTCGTTACTACCATTTTTTTATATCGAAATTTTCCTAAATATTCCGATAATATTATCTCGATATTTACGTAATTGACAAAAAAATATGTTTTATTTTTGGAAACTTCCACCTACATCTAGATCCACTCCAACGTCATACTCGTAACATTCTCAAAGTATAATATCCCAGAACCATTTTTCAAACTCGACGTCTGATAAAACATAAGTAAATAGTATGTAATTACACTATAAACGTACCACTTGTTTTCAAGTACGGTACCTGGAGCATTTCGATGAAACATTTTACGACTCATAATATCGCATTTACCATCGAGTCGGCGATGACACGTCACTCGTATTTTACGACTTCGCCGTCATTTTTTCCACCCTCTTCTCGTTCGCAAATTATCTTCAATCTTCGATATACTTAGTTAGAGAAATGAAAACTTGGCGTATTTTTAACGCTCGTAAAACAAACTTCTTCATGACAAATTTCCGTTCGCCCTCGAACCAGGTCAATAATAACTTTTCGCCCACTTCTTTATCTCTTTACGTCTACTTAGAAGTACCTAGAAAGTACCCTGACTCGTACATTCTGCAAAATTGAATACACCAACTCGACGTACCATCAATTTCTAACCTTCTCGATGGAAATTTCATTCCGAACCATTGTCCAGACTCAACACATCAAAAAACCAATACCCCACGAACTCTCCGAAAAGATTCAATCTACGATTCGAAAATCCCGATCCAAATTCGGCTCAAATTTCATCCCTTACCACTTTTCGAACCCATTTACAAAAAACTACTCGCTTTCAATACATAAACTATTCACCTCGCGACTTTCGTATAGCACTTAGGAAAAAATAAAAAATCACACGCAAACTACATAGTCTACAACATTCGCAAACTCGACGTACTCGTATATAGTATGGTAGGTAGTTTTCAAAACAAACTCTATCGTGTACACACGCCATTAATCATATTCACGAAACACCTTCGCTGTTAAAATATATCAATTTATTAATCGATAAAATACGATTACAGTATAGTTTAATGTTGGCACAAGCGTAATATAAGTAACGTCCGGGGTTTTGAATTTAAATAATTTTTTCCCCATTTGAAAAACTATGTTAATTCGAAACTGCGGTTTTTTGTATTTTTCAATTCATAAATATTAATAAGATACATAGTAAATTGTTCTGCATTACTGGAAAAACCGACTGCCACGGTTATAACACCGAGCCACCATCATCGCGTATAATGATACATGATAGCGGTAATCAGTACCAACCACTCTGTATACTACGTGTCGACCTTTTCATCGGAACACGTTTTTGCATACATTTTTTGTACGTTGCACTTCGTTAGAAAAATAACGATGGAAATATGTATTCGGCGAGTAGAATTTTTTCGCTCGTCGAATGTACGTTTACGTAATTTAATGGAAATCCTTCGAAATTGGAGAAACATCGCAGATTACCACAGAGGTGCGAAATTAACGTCGAGTGATTACATTTGCAGCAAACGTCGAACAACGTACTTACAATTAAGCTTAGGTGCAATCAACGAAAAATGCTGGAAGTATAAGTACAAACTGAAAATAATCCACATCATAAAACCGCAAACTACTTATAACTCCGAACTACATAAAAACAGATGAATTGCGATCTAAATACAAATTAAACTCTTGAACTCGAAAATCAATCAATTAAACCATACGTTGCCAACTTGCCATTTCAAAACTCTGATCGACGATCATTTTGGCATTGCGTAATTAGGGTAGAGGGAATTCAGCCAAAATTTTTAGAGAAATTCCCACAAGTTCAATTAGTTCAACCAGGTTGCTACTATTTTGATGAAATAATGCCACTTTTTGAACACCTTTTTTGTAAATTTTTTGAACTATAGGGAGAGTGATTATGGCCATTAAATTTGCCAAAGCAGTCGAACTTCAAACATGCGGATTCGATTCGATCATAAAATTTCAAACAATAAATCCAATGGTCAGAATGAATGAGTGGTAGTGAGCAATTCTTCTTCCCATAATGACAAAATTGTATTTCCAATACGAAAAATTGAGTTTGACTTGGAAAATTTACAAAAAAGATACTTTTTAATAGAAAATTTCAAAGATTGCTTACTTTGAGTAGGAAGAATTGAGAAAAATTGCATTTCGAAGTGAAAAAATGTCACTTGAATTGGAAATTTACAATTTTCAGCCCACCTCTCATAATGCCAAATTCGGTTCTTCCCAGAAAAAATCACGAATATTATTAGTAAAGCAAGGATTTTCATGCCCTAAAAATTCTGAACAATGACTATACCCCATTGTGCTCCCAAAACCCCTCGCAAGACCCAAAAAATAGAAAATATTGAATAACATAAATTCAGACCTTGTAGCTTACCTATAGTTTTATACATTTTCGATAATGCTGATCACAACTAGCAATTTACTTTTTTGATCCGACTCCCTATTTCCCCAAATTGAGCCCCATAATTTTGAAAAAAAAATATGAAAAAATTGTGATGCATATGTGATGTGTTGTTGGGTTTTCAGGGTCACTGATCTCAAATATTGACTCATTCTTTTATTTCCATTCTACCGTGTCCAAAAATCCATCGCCAGACCAAATAATCCATATTATATAAAATCTGCGACGTGTCCGTCCGTCTGTCCGTCCGTAACGCTGACATTTTCCGTGACTTTTAAACATTTTGTCACACTTTTTGAAATTTATAAAAATTAAACGTTGATATTTTTGGTTTTTAGGCATTTTGTCAAATTTTTTAAACTTCGTTAAAGATTTCCATTGACTTTTTGAACTTGAAAATTTCAGAGATAATGTTGACTTTTAGACATTTTGTCAGACTTCTTGAAACTTATAAAAATTTTCAATATTCAACCGTAATATTTTTCTTAATGACATTTT
>FIZU01016052.1:0-17023 GCA_900064475.1 Pseudococcus longispinus | reverse complement strand
AAATCAATAATTCGATAACCGGTTACAATCCGGTTAACCATTGGCAAACGAATATTTTATCCGAATATCCGATATCCGGTTGTTGTGCAACACTACTAACCAATTGACAATTTGTCAACTTCCAAATTACTACATTTTTTTCTGTACCTACCTTCAAGTTCAGTTTTCATGTATCATCCGTATTCATCCCTCATGTCATAATTCCTCCCATATACTGTTATAATTATTCAAAAATTTCTCATTTTGTTTGATTCATTTTTAAATTTATTTAATTTATTAATTTATTAATTAATTAATTTAATTTTATCTTTTCTGTATTAGTGTATTGTAATTGTAATTACAAGTACAGTCACTAGATGTCGTCTATTTGAAAAACATTACAATCGATATTTTTATCGATACTGACAATCGACTCAGATATCGAATATTGAAAAGTTTCGTAATTTTTTTGGAATTTGGAACAAACTTTTAAACTTTTTCACGAACTTTTTAGCTATCTTCATCCAGTTTGACTGTTCATTGTTCAACAGTTCAATCCATGGAGCAAAAAGTGGGGTGTGGAGAAGGACGGGAAGAAGAAGTAAGTACCACCGTTTGAGTATCACAAATTCGCAAAAAAATATGATAATAATCTTCAAGTTGAAAATAAATCTAGATTTGTGTAAATTAATCGAATCATATTCTATTCATTCATACATTCATTGTACGTGGGCAACGTAACTTCATTAATTCGAGTAAAAATCGTCATTTTTTATAACAGTATTGTATTGTTATACTTTTACTGAGAATAGCCGAACTGGTATGTAATTCATTTTCTATATTCTTTCGAATAAAAATAAAGATACTTTAATTAAAATACATTCCATTAAGTAATGATTAAATACACCAGTAATCGCGAAGATACAATGTAAAAATATACGAATATGTGATAGTTTCAAGTCCACTGTTTAATCATTTATCACTTGATCTGTTTTTATAAGTACATAATATTATCAACGAAGTCAGTCTTCTTTTCTATTTACGTTCGCAATATCTTGGCAAACATTATGTTTTATAATTTCGTAATCCATGTTTCAGATATTGGTGTCAAATTGATGGTGCAATTTTTATTATGTCCAATATTCAAGCGAATCCACTGCAGCCTCTTGATGATTTGAATGAAAACATCGCTTCGTCCGAACCATCCAATTCAAATTCGTTTGCGAGTAGCAGTTCGTTTAATTCTAGTGCAAATGCAAATGATGACGTGAACGTAACACCTACAAACTCTAGAAACAGCAGATTCACCACGAATTCGGAACCTTCGATCCCACCTGCTGACAACAGGAATACTAATAATACAAATTCGGATAGAAACAATAATCGTAATAGTCCTAGAAACCATACCAATAGCCACAACGATAGTAACACTTCGAACAATAATTACAATTATCTTAATAATAACAACGTGAATGCCATAAGTAATAATAGAAATACAATGAATGTTCCTTTATTGGGAGTTCGAGATAGATTATTCCATGCCATATTTTTCAAGGCATCCGTAACATACGCACGATCTGTCCCGTCTTCTGTGCGAAGAATTATAGAATTCCTTATTTTATTAAAAGTAAGTATTTTATCAACTTATTGGAATTTCCAAAACTCAATGTGAGATTTGTAATTTTTATTCGCATTGTTACAGGCGGTTACAGCTTTTTTCATGTTAATATATGTACATACGACTTTTATACATGAACCAACGGAATGTTTGAGCCATTTAAAAAATACCTGGCCTAAGGATGGTATTCTGAGAGTAGAAATATTGAGAAATGGTGGTGCCGATTATACCATCGAAAATTCGTACGCCAAAGAAAGGCGAATCGAGCAACAGCGTTATAACGAAATGAATCTTTTACTGACTACTTTTAAATTTCCAATGGAGTAAGTTTTGTATTTCATTTATTTTCGCGAAACGAGGACTACGAAAATTGACCGTGTTATTTTTCTATTTACAGATGGCCTAGTGAAGTACACCTAGAGTCTTCTTTAGATGACGAAACCGCTTTCCAAGAAAAAGATAAAGAAGAAGCGTTATTTGCAGACGAGCCTATTGAAAACATATCTGCTATCGCGTGGATTGATGGTTAGTTGCTGGGTGTATGCATTTCGAATTTTTCATTTTGACTAAATATAGAAATTTTATTCGTAGGTAACAAAAGCTTATTCAGTGCTTCGTGGAATGACATCGAGAATTTTGGTGAAACTCGAGGATTTTCTATAGATAAAAATGTGAGCAAAAATATTTACATTTTATCATAAAATTAACGGATTTATTTTTATACTGGTTCGATTATTTCATTTTTAGTTTGAAAGTGATATTGATGGAAATGTCGGACCATTTAACGAAACTTTACTTCAATCATCAAGTGCTTCCAAAGATGGTGTTGACAAAAGCCAAAGCTATCGTGCATCATCTCCTTTGAAAGAATCAGTATCGGAAATGGAAAAATTAGTCAGAGCAGGTAATCAAAATAATCAAAATAGTAACTCGATATCAATCAATATTTGAAAAACATTGATGCGAATTTATTTACAGTGTGGCCTGAAGAAGAATACATATTAGAATTTTCATTGGAATACGGATTTTTGAGATTATCTCCTCAGACTCGAGAAAAGATGAAAATACCGGTGAAAATAGTCACGCTAGACCCGACCAAAGATGCTTGTTTTGGAGATGAAGTTACTCGATTCATCCTCGAACATTTTATCGGTTACGATGATTTATTGATGGTATCCATCAAGACCCTGGCCGAAAAAGAGAATAACAAAGGTTATCTGAGGTATGATCGTATATCAGTCGAACATACATGTTGATCATGCGTTGATTAGGATGTTAGAATAATAATACGATACTTTTTCAAATAGGAATGTTGTTACGGGAGAACATTATCGATTTGTCACAATGTGGATGTCACGAGTATCGTATTTTTTTGCCTTTGGAATGATGATAGTGTTTGTAAGTCAAGCTCGATCGAATACTTTGTTTTTTTCGTTATTAATTTATTCGTGCTTTTAAAACGTGAAAATGTTTTCTTATTTCAGACCCTCTCTCTTACCATTTTATTACGATATTCCCACCATCAAATTTTCATTTTCATCGGTAATTATAAATTACGTACGGAATTATAATTTTCAAATGTGAATTTAATTTAAATTTGAAATCTTAATTTTCGTTTTGCAGTAGATTTATTACAAATGTTGGAATTCAATTCAGCCATATCATTTCCGGCCGCTCCTCTGTTGACTATTATTTTAGCGTTAATCGGTTAGTATCGAGTTTTCGTATTTATCATGCAAATTTTTCTGCACCATGCCTGTAATAATCGGTTTTGTTCAGGAATGGAAGCGGTTATGTCGGAATTTTTTAATGATAATACCACCGCTTTTTATATCATTGTAATCGTGTGGATATCTAATCAATACGAAGCGGCGTGTTGTTACAGACCAATTACCAAGAAACACTGGGTTAGGTAAGAATGACATTTATTTTCAATTTTCATAATTCTACCTGTTTTTACTTGGAACGTGAAGAGCAGGTTGCATAGTTATCGTCTGATTTGGTAATCGAAAGAACTTGATTATTTATAGAAATCGGAGTATCGACGTTTTTTATTCGTTGATAATTTGGTAGTTCTTTGCAAAAATTTTTCAATAATTTAATTATCGTACTGATTGCATGGTTGCAGATGCAAATTTCATGCCACTCGATTGCATTTTGATACGAATTTAAATTCATTCTTCTGTTCACTGAATTTATGAAATATTTGGTTTGAAGGATGTTATTCTAATTCACTCGAAATATCGATTAATTGAATACAGCATTAAAGAAGCTGAAAAAGTAAAATTCGAAACAATTTAGATTGGAGAAAATTGAACGAAATTGAATGTCCATAAGTAGGCCTACTTTTCACGAAACCAATGCATCACTTTTTGCCTATCCACATCAAATTCAAGGCTCGAAACTAACGATATTGAATAATATCTAAGGCGAATTTTCGAATTGCTGGAAATTTGATTTTTGAGTTTTTCTTCTTTTCAAGTTGAGAATTTAGGATTTCTGGGGAGAAATTAAGAACTTAAAAAGGAAAATTCATCGAGAGGTCGTGTTCTAGACGATGCAGCATTGTTTTAAGTCGATATCTATTATTATTGCAATTTCAGAAAAATTGAGAAATTTTGATTTTTTGCTTTTTTTCACGGTATTTTTGAGTTTGGAAAATTTTGAGATGAAAAAAATCAAAGTTTCTCGATTTTGCTGAAATTTCAATACATGATCGATGTCGATTTGAATCAAGTCCAGACATAATTTTTAAGCTCCCTAGGTTATCTCGTAGGAGGTTGTGAGTTCCCAAAATGGCGCCATTCGCGTATTTTAAAAGAAAATTGAAAAAAAGGAAAAAAATGAACGAATTTGATGTAAATGCAGGTTGATGGTGTATTTTGATATCACTGACGATATATTGCAAGAAAAAAATTTTTCGACCAGAAATGGCATAGTCAAGGGAGGAAAAGGGGCTAGAAAAACGGTTTTTTGAAGATTCAGGTATGACCCACCACCCGGAAAAAATTCAAAAAAATTCTGAATCTTGCAAAATGGTCTGAAAAATAAGAAAATAATTTTTTTCGTACTCGTACCAAAATTGTGTTCTCTGTGGCGATTTGAAGTTTTCAAAGTCGATTTTAAGATTTTAGTGTAAGAGTCGAAAAAATCTGAAAAAATTTCACGTTTCCGTTGAGTACCTGAACGTACATACCAAGTTTGATAAAAATCATTCAGAAATTCGCTGAGTTAGCTTTTTTGACATGGATATGTCTTATGGCTGGAGTCAATTCTAAAATTTTGTCCATTTTAATTGTACATTTTTCGTGTCCGGAAAAAGCGTCACGAAATTCCTTGACGATGACTTTTAGACATTTTGTCAGACCTTTTTGGACATGAAAATTTTTAACTTTATAGACTTGAAAAAATTTCTTGACGATAAGTTTCCGACTTTTTTGACTTTTGAAAAATTTTCAGAATCCAATTGACTTTTTGAACTTAGAAAATTTCACAGATAATGCTCACTTTTAGACATTTTGTCGGACAATTCAGATTTTTTCAGGCATTTTGTCAGACCTTTTTGGATTTTGAAAATTTTTCAGATTTTCATTCAGTTTTTGGACTTTGAAAATTTCAAAGATAAAGCTGACTTTCAAACATTTTGTCAGACAAATTATTGAGACAATTTGAATTAAGAAAATTTTAGAAATCAGGGTAATTTTCTGATATTTTGTCAGACAGACTCCTCGGATTTAGATAATTTCAGATATTACACTGATTTTCAGACATTTTGTCAGACTTTTTTAAACTTGAAAAATTTTAATTTTTATGGGTTTAAAAAATTTTAACAAAAATTAAATCAGACATTTTGCCAGCCAGCTTTTTACCCAAGGTTGACTTTAAATTATTTCAAACTTTTTTTTTGAATTTGGAAAAATTTTTAGATTTCTACTCACCTTTTTGTGCTTGGAATTGGATTTGGAAAATTTTTCAAAAAAATTTCAAATATCACGATTTTGTGGACTTGAAAAATTCAACGAGCAAAAGCATATTCTATGTTTTATAGTTTTATGGGTAGTATGAAAATGGCAGGGAATTTTTGTTAAACGTTTGAAAACTTATGGATTTCAAAAAGGCATATCCATGTACCAATATGTCCGCTTGAAGAGTGGATCTATCTTTTTTTGTCCTAGGAATTGGATTTCAAAAATTTTTAGCTCAAAATCGCTATTTGGGGGTCCAGCCCTCGTGGGGGGGGGAGGTAAAGGATTCCGCATAAGCTCTAAAATCATCATTTACCATAACAAATTGGAGGCCCTGAAAAAAATTTGAAATTCGACCAGAGGCCGATTGATCCTCTTACCACACCACAGCCTTTGGAAAAAATGTATAAAAGAACGAATTTGGTCTAAATGCCAGTTAATGGTGTATTTAGGTGTCATTAATGATATATTGCAAGAAAAAAAATTTTCGACCCGAAATGACCCATTCAAGGGGGAGAAATGGGAGAATGCGCGAAAAAATCGATTTTTTGCATTTTTGAAGGTGACGAACCAAAATATAAAATTTTAGAAAAATATGAGATTCTAAATTTAGACCGATATTTTTTTTTCAGAATAACCGTTTTAAAGTTTAAAATGTCAATTTTATTCACATTGAAAAAATGCTCAAAATTTTTTTCAAAAAATTCTCCAAATTACCTTTGATACTGTCTACCATCCCCTCGAGTTTGAAAAAATTCGGTTGGGAGCTGCCAAAAATAGACATTTTTAACGACCCCCCCCCCCCCTCAAAAAGGGTTAGAGTTGAGATATCGAGCTGAAAATTTTGTCATGGGGGTTTTAGACCATGAGCCAACTTCCACTGAATAATTTCAAATTCGATGTTTAGGGCCAAATCACCCCTATAAACCCAGATATGCTCTTTGGAGAATCAGAAAGTAATATTTCATCCATTCAAATTTCAATATCAAATTTTTTCATATTTATAGCCTATAAGAACATACTTTTCATGTATTTATTTTGAAAGTAGATATCCAAAACATCTTAATTCAGCCAGAACTAAATCCAATCAATGTCCGTCGCTGAAAAACATCCCCCTCCCTTCCCCTATGAATCTGTACACCTAAAACGAAAACGTTATTCCCTCGTAAAATACGAAAGAGTCAAAATGATCATCGATACAACATTTATAAAATCATTTACATGTTGAACCTCTTGATTACGCGTATTTTACACGGTCAAATACATTAAACCTGTAAAAAGGACGAAAATAAGGGGGTTTTTCGTCTCTGCGGGGAATATTTTTATACCTCGGTTGTATACGTGGTGAATTCTTCGGTGGTGAAACATAATGGCATATGCATGTCGATGTTCTTAACGAAACCAAGGGATGCCAATTTGATTTTAATAGCATGATCTTACAAGGCGTGTTCACTTTAATAAATGGAATAAAATAATTTGATCTTTTAAATTGACGAATTTCTCCCTAAAAATGGGAGGAAAAATAGAAGAAAGTTGATTACGTGTCGTAATGAATTTTTGAGAATGCTCCTACCGTGTAAACTAACCAAGCCGAACTGTCTAACTCCAATGTAACTTGGGGAAAAAGAATGTATCCTCATATCCAGGTTAAAATATTTTAATTTATATTATTTCTCGGAGAAAAAAGTCTCCACCTAAAAGAACCTTTTTTGGGGGTGAAATATTTAATTTCAAGCTTCGAAATGGTTGTCAAAAAGCTTTTATCATCGGCGAGAGCAATGTTCCCTTTTTGTTGGGAAAAAATCTCTTATATTAACTTTTATGTCCAGTTACAAGCATTCAGATACAAGCTTCGTAACCATTATCGGATTTAGTTACACTTGCTCATTTTTACTTTATACAAAAAATATGAATTATAGTCGCGTGTAAAATATAATGCTTTTGAAACACGTATAATAAAAAAATTTCCAAAGAATGTTTCCCTTAGAAGAAAAATCTCTCGAATAAAAGACGTGAAAATCATCCGTCACGTTTTGTGATCAACTTACCTTCGTGATTATTTGTTCTGTTCTCGTATTCTAGCTAAAATTCTGCATTTAGTTTTTCGCCGATGTCGCTATTTAAAATTAGATTAAAAAATAGATATATTTTTTGTCTTCGACGTAGGTAGCTTTGTTTACCCGATTTTTCCCTCGAAACCAAAGTCGACGTGTTGTTTACCTTTTAAAAGAAACTTTTACCAAATTCTTTCTCGTATCTCAATTTACTTTTTATTCGAATTCTGGTGTTTTTTTTCTTCAACTTCGTCGTTTGTATAATTTCAATGTATTATTTTTTGAAATTAATCACAGACGGGATGCATTTGTCATTTTAAAATAATAACGTCGGTATTTCATCGCTTTAGATGAATAAATTTCATCTGTTTTGATATGTTACATGGATGGTCTGTTCCAGATTTTTCTACCTGTATCATTTTTCCTTTTATGCGTATCATTATCGATTCAATGGGCAGTACAGCGGTTTAGCACTCATCACGTCTTGGTTGTTCATCGAGGTAAGTAATTTTATTGTATTTACGAATTTGAAACGCCCTGTCAGAAAAATGAAATGTATCTACAAATGCTATATACGTATTCTTGCGATCGACTTAGTCTTGCCATTTAAAAATAATTCTTTCCAAAAAATATGTAAGCGCTAAATTTGAAATTCGTCGAAATGAGCAGGTGAGTGACTTACGCGTGCCATTTTAAAAATACCTATTCCATCGAAAATATATAAGCAGAGGTACCCAATTTCATATCCAAAGAAATGAGCAGGTGAGTTGGCGTTAAAAAAAGAAAAAAAGGGGAAAATGTATATGTATAGTACGAATAATATTCTGTTCGTAAAATCTGAGTGACTTGCATTTGACAAGTTGTTTTAAAATTATTTTGTTAGTTTGTTTTTTTATTTTTTTGTTTCCATTCATTGTTATCTTTATAATGTAATACAAAGGCGATGCTACCGCAGATGAAGGTTTTCGATAAAAGAAAAAAAAGGGAGATTGTTTGGGTTTAATTTTTAGCGGGGATAATATCTTGCGGTGAATAGATGTTTGAAGTTTATTTAATGATGCATTCTGGCTCTACGTTGTGGTTACATTATGGTACGATGAGGTATAAAAGGAGTTAAAGAGTTTGCTTCGATAGGACACCGAAATCAACCTTGTTTCGTTGAAATTGGCTCTAAATATAGGTAACTTTTGTTAAAATGGGTATGATTTTTGGCGTGTATTTGTATTTTGAGTTTTTTTTAATTAACCATGTTCTTAATTACTTTAATTTTTGTGGAATTGAATGTATTTATTTAAACGAGATGAAAAGAGCTGAGATTTGCACCGATAGAATGGGCAACTTTTTCATACCAAAATAAAGAAATGATGCAAATTTTGACTAAAAAAGGGAAAATTGAATAAACGGGTATTTTCAGCAAGTTTTTTTTCGAGTATTTCATGAGTTTTGCTTTGAAAATGTTTGATTTCAAATTTTATTTGGTACAAAGTGTTTAATAGTGCTGAAAAAGTCCGGCATTTTTCGTTCAAATTTCATTAAAAAATTCATTTCTTCTTGAACTATCCCTTGAAATGGAAAAAAATAGAAAAAATCGTGTTGCATTTTTATTGGATGAAGGATCAAAAAAAAGTCATGTGGTGATTTCAAAACCATGGAAAAAATTTTGAGTCTCTGATTTGAACTACTATTTTGTACATGGGGTTCAAAATTTTGAGATTATTTTTAAAAAAACAAATTTCATTTTTTTTAAATTTTGTAAGGATAGTTACTCGTATTGTTACCGCAGAAATGTAAAAAATGATCCCCAATTTTTCCAGATTTTTTTTAGGGGTGTTCAGATGATGTTTGTACATGACCAAAATAGTTGTTTTTGAGGATATCTCGAAATTAAATAAAAAATCCAATTACATTTACATACGGTTTGAGGGTTTGATTTTTACTCCTGATGCTCATAAGATGAACCTCGACCTCATTTTCCTTTCTTTGGGGGTTCTAAAATGTCCCTTATTACATTATCTTGTAATTTTAGATATATTACTTCACAGCAACTTGAGAACCTCTAAAAAAATAGAATTGTATCTGGGTTCGTCCTTTGTGCATCTGGAGCGAAAATCAAACCCTTAATATTGCAAAACATAATTCTGGCCACGTACAACAGGGATGGAAAACTGAAAAGCGAAACTGAAACTGAATCCGATAAAACTGAAAACTGAAATGATTTTTCGAAACTGAAACTGAAACTGAAAAGTCAATAACTGAAACTGTAAGAATTATTGGTTTCAGTTTCAGTTTTTCATTATTATCTTAAATGCCAATTCTTGTTTCGTTTCAACGTCACGTTTGGTCAAGGATGGAAAAGTAAAAAGCGAAATAAAACGGGAAACTGAAATGATTTTTCGAGACTGAAACTAAAACTGAAACTGAAAAATCTAAAACTGAAAACTGAGAACCGAAACTGAAACTGAAACTGAAAACTGGAATGATTTTTTGAGATTGAAACTAAAACTGAAACTTGAAAATCCAAAATCGAAACTGATCGCTAAAAACTGAAACCGAAAAGTGAAAAATGAAACTGAAACTCCCAAACCTGAAAACTGAGAACCGAAACTGAAACTGAAAACTGGAATGATTTTTTGAGATTGAAACTAAAATTTTAAACTGAAACTGAAAACTAAAACTGAAATTC
Organism: Pseudococcus longispinus; assembly: GCA_900064475.1. NCBI lineage: Eukaryota > Metazoa > Arthropoda > Insecta > Hemiptera > Pseudococcidae > Pseudococcus > Pseudococcus longispinus. The sequence continues at coordinate 6,724 of FIZU01016052.1, read as the reverse complement.
TTGTTTCGTTTCAACGTCACGTTTGGTCAGGGATGGAAAAGTAAAAAGCGAAATAAAACTGGAAACTGAAATGATTTTTCGAGACTGAAACTAAAACCTAAACTGAAAAAAATCCAAAACTGAAACTGAAACTCCCGAAACTGAATCTAAAAACTGAAATGATTTTTTGAGACTGAAACTAAAACTGAAACTTGAAAATTCAAAACTGAAACTGAAAACTAAAGCTGAAAAATCCAAAATTGAAACTGAAAAGTCAAAAACTGAACCTGAAAACTGTAAATTAAAACTGAAAAAATTATTGGTTTCAGTTTCAGCTTTTTTTATTATTATCTTAAATGCAAATTCTTATAAAGTAAAAAGCGAAATAAAACTGGAAACTGAAATAATTTTTCGAGACTGAAACCAGAACTGAAATTAAAAAATCCAAAACTGAAACTGAAACTCCCAAAACTGAAACTGGAAATTGAAAACTGAAACTGAAACTCCCGAAACTGAAAACTGAAACTGAAACTCCCAAAACTGAAAACTGAGCACCGAAACTGAAACTGAAAAATTGATATGATTTTTTGAGACTGAAACTAAAACTGAAACTGAAATGCACAAAATTGAAACTGAAAAGTGAAAAATGGAATTGAAGCTCCTAAAACTGAAAACTGGGAACCGAAACTGAAACTGAAAACTGAAATGATTTTTCGAGAATGAAACTAGTACCGAAGCTGAAAAAATTCAAAACTGAAAAATCCAAAACTGAAATCCTTGAAACTGAAACTGTTGAGTAAAACTGACCCCCCCCCAAAAAAAAAACTGAAAACTGAAATTGAACTTATTTCAGTTTTCCATCCCTGCAAAAATCATTTGAACAACCCTGAAAAATCGTTTTTTTTTACTCTTCTACGGTAACAATACGACTAACCACACACAAAAGGTTTTTTAAATTCAAAATTACTTTTTTGAATTTTTGAAATTTAAGGTATCTTTTAAAATTGAACCAATTTCCACAAGAGAATTGTTGCTTAGGTACTTCAAGATTGAAGGAGCTATGAACGTTAATTTCAACGAAAAAATTGTGAATAAATATTAATTATGGAAATACTTGGGTCAAATCATTTTTGCCTAACCTCAAAATTCTAGGGTCAAAAACTCTCTAGTACAGAAACCTCAAAAAGATACTGAAGTACGTTGAATACTTTTAATGGTCTTTGGCTCTTTCAGTTTTTATGTAGGTGCAAAAAAATCATCGGAATAAAATTTGATTAATTTTCAAAATATCGATTTATATTTGTTTGGATAAGTTGTTGAAGTTTGCGTTCTTAGCCCCTTCAATTTTAAAATTGGGCATAAAAATCACCATATGTAAAGCTCCATTTTCGAGGTATTATCTATTCTGATCATTTAAAAATATGTTTGATGAAGTTTTTTCAAAAAAAAGTATTTTCCCTTTAATTTTAAAGACGGCAACATGTTCATTTGCCATTTTTTTCTCAAAGTGATGCTTATCCGGTTATATCGAAAATTTAGGGATGGATATTTGCTTTAGGTATGCGAATATTAGACAGGAGATGTATCCTATACTAGCTACCTACATACAGGGTGGCTCATTTTCCTTCGATAGTTTCAAATATGAAAAAAAAAAAAAACGAAAACTAAACCCCCTAGAAAAAAACTAATGGCTCACAGGAGAAAGAAAATTTTAAGGCATACAATTTTCATCCCTTGCATTTTTTTTCGTAGCGATCTCATTCTTGCCAGAAAATCCATATTTACGAGTTTTTTTCTTCATTTTCAAAACCATCGACTTTGTAAATTTCCCTTAGATTTGGATTTTCTGGCCAAACTAAGGGTGCTACGAAAAAAAAGCAAGGTATAAAAATTATATAGCTTGAAATTTTCTTTATCTTAGAGCGGGTAGTTTTTTTCTAGGGGGCTTAGTTTTCGAGATTTTTGCAATCAAAGTGTTCTTTTTCATTTTCAAACCATCGATTTTCTAAATGAGCCACCCTGTATAAACGTACATAGATACGTACACCGCGAAATTCTTCCTACAAGCACGAATTTTTCTAAACCATACAACATTGCGTGATGATACAACTCCATGATACGTTTTTACACAGGTAAAAAAAAAAACACAGTCAACAGTTTTGAAAAAAAATTTCGAGAATTACACGTACATTGAAAATGAGACAAAACTCGTCGAGTTATTTTTACGCCATTATTAATCCTCTAGTTACGGTTATTTTTCTGTTTTTGATACGGTTGTTGATTAAAATAAAAGGATCATCTATTAAATTCCTATAAAACATAACGAGTATTTTTAGTTAAATTATAAAACGAACGGGGGAAAAAGCCCGCTTTACAGAGTAGGACGGTTATAAAATTTTTTTAAATACTCGAAAACAGGATCGAGCCAAACGGTCGACGGCGGATCGGTTATTGAGAAAAATTTTAATAATTTCATTTTGTGACGAATGTAAATTTTCAATAATGAATGCGTAACGTTGGCGTCGCATCGTTGTTATAATAACCGAATACACTATATGCTTCTATTCGGCTGCCAAAATTATTTAACGACACTTGGAGAAAACAGCTTTACAATCATTTAACACTGATTATGTCTACAAACGAGTAATTTCCATATAAATTTGATAGCGGCAAAAAGGGAAAGGAAAGCGTCAAAAACGATTATCAATGAGAAAACGATAGCGTCATATTTTCTTTGTCATTGTGCCACCCTTTGCCTATAAATGCGCTCTTTTAAACACGATGGGAAATTAAAACGAAAATAAAATCTGTCACTGGAATTACCATGCGTGTTATCATCGTTTTCAATCGGTACGCTGGCCCATGTTTTCGTTCGTTTGAATGACGTAAATATTAATTACGTTGAAGTAACGATTAGAGTTTTTTTCGCTGCATTCGATTATCGTACGTAAGAAAAAGAAAAATTATTCGCGGACGCGGCACTCCGAAGTTTAAGCGCAATGACCTGTCACCACGCGTTCAAGTCATTAAGTCGCCGTCTGTATGCAAAAGCGGCGAGCTTTAATGTATTCATATTTTAACGCCGTGTTAATTTTATTGTATGGCAGTCGAAAAGCTATCCCTGTTAAGTATCGAAAGTGGTGGAATTCCTTCAACCGTAGTTCGAGACCCTCAAAAAAAACCAACTCGAGTCTGTTTCAAACACGAGAAAGGCTGTTTTGAGGAGAATTGACGAATAAGCACAACCGAAAGGTTTCTTTGCATGTTTGTGATATTGCGATTGAGAAAATTTTCAATCATTCCCAATTTTTCAGTTTTGTTTTTAGTGAACTTATGCAATCCTTTTGCAATTACAATTTCTTCTGTACCGGGTGTTCAAGTAGCAATGCACCGCCTTCAAACCAGAGATGCCGCTACCCAAACTACATATGTGTATGCATGTTTGCCAACCTTAGGATTTGAAGGGACAAAGTTATGCACTAGTCCTGGTGAATGCTTTAAAGCATTATAACTCTCCTGATACTATAGATAGGCAATTTTATTAAAATTGTTCTTGTAGAACTTTTCAAGCTCTACAAAATGAGTTATATTCATATTTTGCCTGACTCTAAAATTGAAGGAGCTACAATGATTTGAAAAATTTGTAGGCTTCATAACTCCTTCAAATTTCAAGTTAGGCAAAATTGTGAAAGAGTCATTTTTTGTTGAACTTTTTGAGCTCTACAAAATGAGCTAATAATTTTTGGCCCAGCTTCAAAATTGAAAACATGAGAGACCATTTTGAAAAGAAAAAATTAAATTCTAAGAAAATGATGTCACTTTTCATATTTTTAATGGTTGTAGCTCCTTTAGATTTTGAGTTATACTAAAAATGATTAGCTCATTTTGCAGAGCTCAAAAAGCTCAACAAAAATGATTCTTATAAAATTTTGCCTAACTTGAAATTTGAAGGAGTTATGAGGCCTACAAATTTTCAAATCATTATAGCTCCTACAGTTTTAGAGTTGGGAAAAACATGAATATAACTCGTTTTGTAGAGCTTTAAAAGTTGTACAGAGAAATTAGAAAAAAAAATACCTATATACAGGGTGTCCCAGTTAAGAGTGACCGCCTTTCAGCTTCTAAGTAAACAACCCATTCTGAGCCAACGTAGATGTGTTTGCCTACCCTCGGAATCGAAGGAGCAAAGTTATGCTCATTCGAAATTTTTTTTTGAAATCTTATTCATTATTTCTGATTTGTTATAAAAATTTTACTACGATAGGTAGAGGGTTGCGGTTTGCGCCATTCGAAGGAGCATTCATTCTAGTTTTTTTTCATGCCAACAGTTTCTGAGTTAGTTGACTAGAAAACCCCAATAGCTAATAAAATATTCGAAAAAAACGCAAAAAAATTTCATAGACTAAAAAAATGACTTCTCAAATTTTAAAATTTGTTCAAAAAATAATTTTTTTGCCCTTTTCTTAAAATTTATTAAAAGGATAAAAAGTTACATTACTTTCTCAAAATACACTTCTCTCCCATCAAAAAATTTTCAAAATGGTCTCTCATGTTTTCAATTGGAGTTTGACAAAAAATAATTAGCTCATATTTTGTAGAGCTCATAGCTCAACAAAAAATGGTTCTTGCAAAATTTTGCAAACTTGAAAATTGAAGGAGTTATGAAGCCTACAAATTTCCAAATCATTGTAGCTCCTTCAATTTTAGAGTTGGGCAAAACATGAATATAACTTATTTTGTAGAGCTTAAAAAGTTCTAAAAAAAGTTTCAAAAAGAATTGTCTATCTATATCATCAGCGGAGTTACAACGTTTTGAAACATCTGCCCCAACTAGTGCCTTCAAATTCTGGGGTCGGCAAACATGCGTACAGTTATGTAGTTTTCCGGAAGTTGTCTGCCATAGGCGAAATTTGGATAAAACAAGGTGCCACTAAAAAAAACTTTGGATGAACAAGTTGCCTATCTCAAATCCTTGAGGGGCAAATTTATTTTCGAAAAAAAATCAAAATAAATTTTCAATCATAAAATTGAACAAATTTTCATATAATACTTTTTTGCCCAACTTCAAAATTGAAGGAATTATTACAAAAATTTGGATAAAAAAAATTCTTAAAAAAATTGAATCGCGGGAATGATTAGTACTTTGAAAAATGAACAATTTTTCTTATGTTCATTTTTTGCCTAAAATCAAAATTGAAGGGGCTAAGTAACATTAAAAGTAGAAAAATTTGTAGCAATTTTGAATTTTTTTACTTACTTCGAGTGTTACAGTTCTTTCAGTTTTTATTATAGACAAAAAATGAACATGACAAAAATTATTCATTTTTCGAAGTACTATTCATGCTCACGACTGAATTGAAAAAAAAATTATTCCAAATTATTTTTATAGTCCCTTCAATTTCGAAGTCAGGCAAAAAAGCATTATATGAAAATTTGCTCAATTTTTGAATTACCTACCTACTACTCATTCCTATGATTGAAAATTGGTTTTGATTTAATTTTTTTCGAAAATAAATTTGCCCCTCGAGTATTTGAGATATGCAACATGTTCATCCAAAGTTTTTTTGGTGGTATCCTGTTGTATCTAAATCTCGCTTATGACAGATGACTCTCAGAACACCAGGTTTTATCAGCAGAGATACGAAGTTCTGAAAAAATTAATTTCATTAATGCATAAATTCTCCCCTTCAAATCTTATGGTCGGCAAACACAGTTGAAAATTCTAATTTTACGAGTATGATAAATCAGAAATGATGAACCAGATTGGAAAAAAAATTTCGAATGAGCACAACTTTTCCCCTTCAATTCCAAGCGTAGTCAAACATACCTACTTGTGCTCAGCATGAGTTGCCTACTTACCCAGTGGAAGGAGGGATATTAGCTATGAAACACCCTGTATACATTACCGATTTTATTAAACAATATGAGTTGAACTGAACCATTGGACCATCCTCCCTCTCAAAAATATCAAATTGCCTTTTTAGTTGGAAAAATTGAGTTTGATCAGAAAGATTTATGAAAGCAATGTCATTTTTTTAAATAAAGTTTTGAAATTTTTACATACTGAGTCATAATAAATGAAAGAAAATTCTATCTACGTTGAAAATTTTCAATTTTAAGCCTCCTCCCTGTCAATATCCATATCGATTCGTGCCTTACCAAACTTCCTCAACTATTTGATTTTTTGTAATTTTTTTCCTCTTTGCCTTTAGTTGTTTAATTTGTTCTGTAACAAGGAATTATTTAACAGATCAATTTTTATATTTTTGCAGTTTTTATGTTTCCAATTATTCTATTAATTGGTGAGCATAAAAAAAAAAATGAAGATTATACAGGGTGTTCCGTGGGAATCGTCTGCCAAACTTGAGATTTGGATATAACTGAGTACCACTAACAAAAAACTTGATGTACACTAAGTGCCTATCTCGATTTTGAAGGGGCAGTGGTTTACAAAAATTGCATAATTCTATGAAACGGGCGTAACTTTTTGAGACAAACAAAAAAGTTATGTGAAAAATTTACCTATCTTTGAAAATGAAGGTGCTATAATGCTTTGAAAATTGGTATTTTTGAAGTTAAAGGCTCCGTAGCGCCTTGATTTTCAAAGATAGGTAAATTTTTCACATAACTTTTTTTGTCCCCCTCAAAAAGTTACACATGTTTCATGTATACCAAGGCGCCGTAATAAACTGAGGTAGGCAATACTTTACACAGGAGTTTCTTGTTGCAATAACTCCTTCAATTT
>FIZU01016042.1:0-14285 GCA_900064475.1 Pseudococcus longispinus | reverse complement strand
AACCACCCAAACACCATCGTCGACATTCACTTGCAAGACATTCAGACTCCATTTATCCAAACACTTTTTTTTTCGCAAACCCTTTCGATTTCTCGGTAATCGCCGCAGACAAACGCGCGTTCCGCTCCACCCTCCGCACGATCCATCGTCGCACAGTAACCTTATAAACATCGTCTTCGCATACTCTACACGCTGAACAAATGCTACCGAATGTGTGTATATCTGCGGTGTAGCGCCGAGAGTATTGTATACCATATACGGAATCCGAGACTGTATTAAACAAGCAGCGCGACGTTTAAAAACAGGAATTATTTTTATATTATTCAAGCGTATTTTGTATAAACTCGTTTGATCCAGTTTTCAAAACCAGTATCCTTTCTAGCTTTTGATTTAGATACTTAACCGAATGCGAAGATTTATTAGCCAATTTTAACAGATTGTTCGGCTCGTATATCAGAAAATGCTTTGTTGAAGATTGCGTCTCTTTGAAATATGACGGCTAAAAAATTTATCGTTTGAAGAACTCTCCATATAATACTGTTGTAGCCTGCGCCAGTGCTTGGCCGAGCACCGCGTATGTGTACATGGTGTAACCCCGTCGGCTAGAAAATGCCGCGTAGGTAGTCTCCGACCTGCGGACTTGATGAAAGAGTATGGTCGTCGTCGTCGAAAGGAAATCCACCTATAATGGTGTAACTAACGAACCAACTCCACCATATTGGACATAAATTCTCCCTTAAAAGAGGAGTTTATAAATTGCTGCGTAGTGCTTCCATCTTATTATATGATGATTAACAGGAAACTGCCATAGATACAAGGTGCCGTATGGAAATGGATCGAGAGACTTGAATACAGGTGTAGGAAGCAGGAAGAGGGGGATACGTCGGTCATCAGCTGCAGATTTTAACACTTGGATTGGCCATAGAGTGTACTACAATGACAAAACTTGAAATTTATATTTCAAGTGAACTTGTCAAAGTTCTGCCCAAAGTCTCCTTCCACTGTTTATCATCGTAGAAAATCATATAATCAAAGTTTGGGCTTTCCGAGTCTAAATTTTCAATTTTTGGGGAATTTTTTACGATCTATTATCACGATACTTCTGCAAAATTTGATCCAAACACAATTTCTTAAATTTGTAGAAAACAGAAAAGTTGGTTTCAGAAGTTGACAATTTGACAATGACGTTCTTTGAGGGAGTACTTTTGATGGGAAAATTAAGAACAAAGGAAATGACCGATACACGATTTTCTTTTGTCATTTCATTGATTTGTTTCTTGTTTTTAAAATCGTCAACTAAATTGAATGATCCAGCGCCGACAATCAATGATACGACATCGATAATTAATGATTCAGGACCACATTTAATGATTCAGTACCGATAAACAATGATTTGGCAGCGACAATTAATGATTTGTCACTGCAAATAACAATTCTGTACGTGATTTGGTACCTAAAATAATGATTTGAAACCACAAAGTAATTCGCTACTGACAAATAATGATTTGGCACCCATAATTGATGATTTGCCACCGACTACTAATTATTTGGCACCTAAAAAATGATTTGGCGCCAATAAACAATGATTCGGCACCGACAAATACGGATTCGACGCCGCAAATATCGATTTGACATGTGATTTGGATCTACAAATAATGATTCGCCATCGACAATTAATGATTTGGCACCAACTATTAATGATTTTGCACCGCAAATAACAATTTGGTACGTGATTTGGCATCAGAAAAATGATTTGACACCAATAATCAATGATTCGACATCAATAAAAATGATTCGGCACCAACAAATAATAATTTGACACTGATTTGGCACCACAAATAATGATTTGGCACAGACAATTAATGATTCGGCAATAATTAACGATTTGCCACGGACAATGCATTATTCAGCACGTGATTTGGTACCTAAAATAATAATTCAGCATCGGAATTAATGATTCGGCACCACAAATAACAATTGGGCATATGATTTAGCACCTAAAATGATGCTTTGGCACCGATAATGATTCGAGACTGACAATTAATGATTTGGCACCAACTATTAATGATTTGACACCGATAATCAATGATGATTCGGCACCGCAAATAACGATTCAACGTGTAATTTGGCACTACAAATAATGATTCGGCACCAATAATCAATGATCTGCCATCGACAATAATTAATGATTTGGCACGGGATTTGGCACCCAAAATAATGTTTCAGCTGCGAAATTAATGATTTGGCACCACAAATGAGAATTTAGGGTATAATTTGGCACCACAATTAATGATGTTTCAGCACCAACAATTATAAAGGACTCGGAACCACAAGTAACAATTCGACACCACAGATAAAGATTTGGCACCGACAATCAATGATTCGGCATATCGGTTTCTTGCCAAAATTTTCTGTTTCATGCCAATTTTGGTTTATACCACTTTTTTGCCAGTTTTGGTATTGTGCTAACTTGGTTTCATGTTATTTTTCATTAATTTTTTTTATTAAAAGTAAATCTAACAAAAATTGACATGAAACTGTGCAGGCACATAACCGGTTGAATCGTCTGGAAAAAAAATTTGTAAATACATCACGTCAAGTGATCACTTTATGTAAAAGAACGAAAAATTTCCTTCATCTTTACTGCAATTAAAAATTCTTTTTAACCGAAACCTTTCATCGGAATCATAAACCAATTCTTGATGAAAATTTTCCATCAGACACCAATTCTTACACTATTCTCCTCTTAGAAGCACCTCCGGAGCTTTTTCCAACACGATCGTTGAAATAGAAAGCGAATCAAAGGAAAACAGAGATGGAGATACCTAAGGACGCAGATGCCTGTAATATTATCACAAGTACATACGTCTCTATAAGTACTCTACGCACATCAATACCTTTGTCCGTCCGTATAACAATGGCAATTACACACATCAGCACCCTATATTAAGCTGATTACATACCGGCATTTTGATAGCCGCCATTTTCCATTTATTAGATACGAATATCGCTCACAGGTAAACATACAGCGCACCTTACCACAGGTACATTACGTACAAACATACACCGCAAGTGTATCTTCCTCTGCCTACTCCCAGTCCCTACTTATATGACTTGGACGCGCACACTTTCCAATACATGCGAAGTACCGAATGACTGACTGAGTGAGACAGAGAGAGAAAGACACATACACACAGTGAGAAAGAAGTGGTGACCTGCATGCATGATGAAGTTGACAGGTACAGTTTACAGTCACGCCTATAATGCGGGTAACGAGTTTGATACCAAATAATAGTTATTCTTGAGCCGCTCGGCAATCGTACCGTACCCCGGGTCGTCCTCCTGCCCCATAGTCGTCGTCCTAGTCGTAGGTGTACAATGTGATGCGAATCGTAGGTGTGCCATTATTGTAAATAGTGATCATCTTGACACCTTGCTATATATATAAGCTTAACGTCTATTAACCGCATATACAGTACCACCAATCTACGTTCCATACATACGCGCTCTCGTTCTACAGCACCACCCCTCGCATCCGCTCCTATCAATCTATCTCACCTTCGTCCCTCTGGCCCTTCCAGGCAAAGCTATTAAACTTGTCGCCTGTGATACTCCAAGGTACATAAGAAGATACATGCCGGCTATGTTAAGCTTTAAACATGATTTACGACCGGTGTACCTTCCTATGGCTATGTAATGTATTGAATCGAAGAGTACTGGTTGGTATAAGTGTACGTATACGTTTCCAAGCTATTGCGGTGGCCCTCTGTACCTCTTTTCTTCATAAGCCACACTGCTTCAACACCCCCGCGTACCGTGACTACAAAAGAATTCCTTCTAATAGGTATATAGCTGAAGAAATCGTACAAATATATCAAAAAGACCCCTTCATCACCCCTCTCGTTCATCAACCTCTATCCCAAGTCGAGCTTAATCACTGTTTTCGTAAGTTTTACCATACTGCACCGATGCGATGATGTCTACAGTGAAATAAAGAGAAAGTGCTAATAGCTTCCGGAATTTACTCGCGAAGATGGCAATTTTTGACGTTTTTGGCACTTTGACGTCATTACGTCATCGTCGGTCAGTCTGGGTATTGATACAGTCGAGCTCGTTATAGCGTCGACGAGTGTAATAAATGACATTCGGACGTGTCTGCGTACCTGAGTCCGAACATGTATTTCACCTAATACTGGTAGTGATTATGTTTCGAACAAAAAACCAGAAGGAGAAGATTGGATGAATCATATGTCGCAGAAAAAATTCCGATCGAATGACCGTATTGTGACGATTTGGATGATAATTGATAAAAGGTGTCATCTTTATACTCGAGAAGATGGTGGAATAAATGAACCGCAATTTGTAACAGGTGATACAACCAGACCTAATCGGCATTCCATCTAACAGCATAAAGTAACTATTCATAATCGTTAAATAAGAATATAAATAATTATTCAACTAGTGGTCTCTCCGGGACCGATGCCACTCAGTGGCCCATCCTAAATTTGAAAATTTCTGGACCTCGATGCGTGATGACTTGAATATCTACACGTCAAAAGAAAGATTTTGAAAAAATGATCAAAATCTGTCCATCGGAAAGAATCATTTTCAAAAAAAAAAGCAACTTTTGAATGAGAATATTATATTTTGCATGATTGTTGAATTCCAGCCTATAAATATTTTCCATCCTTGGTCAAAATGATGACTGTTTACTTTGACTTTTACAACCTATTGGACTTGATAAATCAAGAAAACTTTATACAGAAATGCAAGAAGGAAATTCGGAATTAAGACTTTCATTCTACACCAAGAAGAAGAAAGGTGGAAAGTTCAATATTCCAAAAAGAAACACAAAAATCAAATGGCACAGTTCAAATCAAAACGTATACAGTTTTCATTACACCATTCTTCCTTCACCATCCTCCTTCTTCGATCATTTCCACTCGTAAAACCACAACCCAAGCATTTGTCTTCAACTGGCGAGTACACGTTTCGATCGCATCCGAACAAACATACCTCTTCGCTTACGAATTACGAGTCAGCACCAGAAAATTCATCCAAACGACCAAAATCATGTAATCGCACCTTTAAAAATGTCAGTCTTCGCAAACACAACAACACCATTCGTACGAACTGCTCTTAGGTAAGCCAAGGCATACGCAGAGAGATGCAGGCGACAATCAATTGTGAAAAAAATTTACCTACGAGTATGTTTACTCATTGGATAAAGAGACAACGGGCAGTCCATCGCGTACCATGTTTACTTTTGTTTCAAGCTTATGATGTGTTCTCGTATGTACACATAGAGACTTACAGTATATGCATAGTGCATGTATTTGTACTCGACAAGTAAACGTGGTGTACTAACCGCTGGTTATTTTTTCTGTACTGCCTCTCTCTCACTCTTTACTCTGCCAATGTAAATAGCCGCGCCAGAGGATACAGAGCCTAAGCTGGCGCCAGGTTTACGTCATCAGCGAGCAGAAAAACAAAAACCCTGCCGTATAGATCCGTAGCATTGAAAAGTAAACACGCGAACTGTACACCGCGTACGTCTACTTGCAGGTCTAAAGGTAAAGCAGCAGCAAAAACAGCGCAGATCCGACGCCGGAAAGAATAAGCCAACCAAGACAACGAACGCGACCAAGAAAAAATTACGATAGTTTGACCTGTAGCATGGCAGCGCCAGCATCGCTGTTATCACTGATAACACGAGGTCACCTTATCACCCACCCTGCGACGGTACCTTCCAAGCACACAAACTTACAAAGTAAACCGATCTACTATACGTACCATGTCGCAGCTTTCGGCCTATCTTATTATCTCTCAAAGTACCAATTTTTTCGACCATTCGTCTTCGAAATGTTACGATAAAACGTGTTTAACAAAACCAGAGGCGCGCACTACTGAACACCGAAGACCGAAGCCAACGAACGGTCCTGAAAACGGAATAAAATCCTCACTCCAACTTTGCTGTGCACAACATTTGCATGTTAAAAAGGGATTCCCGATGATGCTCGGTACTCGGCTGTGTGCTACAAACACCCGAGCACTCACACACTTACATAATCTGCACCATGCTGCAGACATCGTCTCGACGTTGTAGTGGTGTACTATAAACTTGTGTATGCAAAAGTATGAATGAGAAAGGCGGGCAACTGGGAATATTGTATCACATTAGCAATTGTAATAAGGAAATGGCGAGAGTATGTGCAGGCCTCTATCGCCGTGTCTCTGTCTTTCTCTATAGCGACGCGTAGACTGGCCTGTCGTCGCACATTGCTCCTCGCGTACACTTACGCCGAATTCACTTTCGCCATCTCCACTTCCATCAATTTTTGGCATCGAGGATGATATTATGCAAGAATACGACCGTCAATTTTGTTTCGAATTTTGAACATTTTTTCCATTATTGTAATCGCAATACGTAATACTATCAGAAAGTACACACAGACGTGGCAAGTGGACTACAGCACGTTATTTCCAATATAGCAACACGTAAGTAAACCTCAAGTCAACGCACAACACAATAGCGAAATGATTTAGTATAACGGAGGTTACTGAATGATAGCAGTGTCTAAAACGGTGTTAATGTGCGATTAACGACCTAACTTCATGTTGCAACTTCAAGATTGTGAATTATACGAGACCATGCGATATACCCAACGTATGTATATCAGTATTATATGCATATCAAATACTATGATACAGCACCTAACTCTTATACGTATATACCTATACGAACATACAAAAGTACACGGAGCAAAGACACTCGAGAAATTGTCACAAATATGAACAATTTTATAGAGAACAATTGTCACATGGCGGCGACGATGTCGATGTAGGTACATTTTACCGCATCAGCGATTCGAGTTTCGAGAGATTTATCGAGTTGCGATGCGGATATGTAAGCTAAAGTGCTCGTTATAGGCGTTGCAATTTGTCGCAGGTCGCAGGTCGCTACGCCGCAACTTTATATATTTGGGAATTATGGATAGAAGTGTGAAAATGAAGGGAAAAAAGAGTCAACCGAGGCAAATGACCTGCTGTGGAAACGACAAACTACACGGGTCATACAATAGACCGGTTAATGGGTTGCGTTTTTTTTCTCCTCTTCGTTTCATTGTTCGACTGAAGCAATTTTCGAACGGTAATTAAAAACTATTCGCGGTTTGAACGAAAATTAAGTTCACCATTCATATAACGAAGGTTACAGGCTAGTCTGTACTCTTGTGTGTATGTATATAGGCGATGAATCGAGGTAATTTTAGTCGTCGTCGTCGTCTTATTCTTATTCTTCGTCTTAAACAGTTGGAAAGAAAATTTGCTTCTTTTTTCTCGACTCGTTTTACTAATCGTATGGTTGTGCCTACGACCCGAATAATTATCTGGCATTTGAAAGTACTGGTCGTGGAAGACGTTTGGCGTGAATAAGACACGAAAGACATCACACTGATGGAGTGAAATTGCTAAAAAAAAATATTTTCCTTCTTTTTCTATCTCGACCACGGCTATTTTGGCATATAAGGGTGAAAAGGGCAAAAAAAGCTCGCAGGATATTGAAGACAAGACTCCGATAAGAAGCTTATGTGGCGTTTACGATAAAACCGATCCCTTATCGAAGTACATATCAAACGGTAAAGAGGATTATCTTCTTTGACCAGTTGATTTTTTATTTACCTAATGACCTCTCTATTTCTCTCGCTGGTCTTTCTACTCGTAATATGTTTACAATGTGGGTGCGTTGGAGAGCGACATATAAAAAGAGATCGATTAATCAAAAACCGAACCATACTAACAAGAGTAGTACGATATTGTGACCAGGTGAACGTACTGACAAGGGTGAGAAACATCTCTATCTAAATGGGTCTCATTGTACCTACGTCTTTTTAATCGAGTACTGTGTTCAGCCTTTCTCTCTCATACGTGTATCTTCGTATCGTTTGTTTAAACTTTTTTTTTCTTCATTCATTTTCGAAGATGAGAAAATCAGATACTTAGACACTAATAGTGCACAGTATTGGTATTGTTCCTTTTGCAGGACCATGGATCGTATTTTCTCTGACGTAACGTTCAGCTGAAAAATTGTCATTCGTCATCGTGTACTGTTCGAGAGAGTACGAGAGAAGGAAAGAAAATCATCATCATTGTACCCATTACATGTCGTGAACGTATCCACTAATATAGGAGGAAACCGTGCCACGTATATTGAATGATGCAGGTGTTTAACTCTCAACTTCATCCTCATCCATAGGTAAAGGCTCAATGACTTCAGACTTTGGTCCAAGGTAAGTCACGTAACGTGATATTTTAAGTACTCGTATGTTTGTTTATATGGTAGATATCTACGTATAATCGTACTATGATTTTTTTTTATTCTGTTTTATTTTTCGTACGTAAGTAACAACTAAAATATTGGTTCGATGTGAGAAAAATCGTGTCGAGGTGGGAGTATTATAGGTATTTCGCAACAAGGTGGCAAGATCGAGTTGATTATGAAACGAATGCTCGACGAGAATGATATTTTCAATGAAAAATTCAATAAGTCAACTTAAAAATAAATTTTCTGAAAGGAATTGATCTAAATTACTGAAAATTATACATCAATCAACCAAACATGGTGTTTTTTCCGTCTCTTCGTTTCGATTCCATTACTTTTTTGACGAATTTTTGAAACTTTTGACACTTTTTAGTCAATTTATTATAAAAACAGCTACGTGCCCTTGCATGTACCAAAAGCTCAATAATTTCAAACAATTCTTCTGGTATCTGTTGGTAATTTTCTAAAAATTTCAAAAATTTCAATATTTCAAGAAAAAATAAAAATTGTTCACCTCAAAGGCACGCATTTTTGAGGAGACTTATTCATTCATAATAATTATCATGAATGGGGAGGAGGCTCAGTCAAAGTCATCTAAGGACCAAGTGCTAATCCAACCCCTAATTTAGTAACAAATCAAGAAACTAAATTCTGGAAAAATTATAAAAAATGAAGCAAAAGGTTCAACTTTCGAGAGAATGTTGGAAATTATTGTAAAAAAGATCAAAAAATTATAAAAATTGTTAAAAGTGATTGAAATCTGGGAAAAGTAGCGAAAATGGTTAAAAATTGCAAATAAATGATTGAAAGTATAATGAAAATTATCAAAAAATCAAGAAAATCGTTGAAAATGAGGACGAAATTGTCAAAATTATCACAAAAATCGATAAGTCAATTACAAAAACTTTTAAAACACCATTTAAATGATTAAAAATGCCATCAAAATTGTTGTGATACTCTCAAAAATTATTCAAAATATTGTAAAAAATGTTCAAAAAATAACGAAAACCGGCGAGAATCCCGTTGAAATTTCTCAAATTTTCGTAAAAATCAGTGAAAACTTCATTTAAAAGATCAAAAAAATTATAAAAAGTATCAAAAATATCGTAAAAAATTTTTTTTAAATCGTTCGAAACTGTTGTAAAAGTGGTAGAAATTCCATAAAATAGGTTGAATATTCACA
This sequence comes from Pseudococcus longispinus, assembly GCA_900064475.1. Taxonomy (NCBI): domain Eukaryota; kingdom Metazoa; phylum Arthropoda; class Insecta; order Hemiptera; family Pseudococcidae; genus Pseudococcus; species Pseudococcus longispinus. Next base: position 4,782 of record FIZU01016042.1, on the reverse strand, counting down.
AATTTTTCATAAAAATCTGTAAAAATGACGCGAAAATGGTAAAAAACAAAGAAAATGTTGTGAAAATTTTAGCAGTTTTGACGAAATTTTCGACAAATTTCGTAATTTTTCGGTTGTTTTTACAAAATTTTAAAGGACTTTCATGAAATTTTCGACGGATTTCATAAATTTTGGCAATTTTTACAATACTTCCAAAGATTTTTGTAATGATTTCGACAATTATGAGAACACTTTAAACAATTTTCATAATTTTTGTGAAATTTGCAACGATTTTTATGGGGTTAGAACCGTTTTTACATCTTTTTATAAACATTTTGGCAATTATAATCGCATTTTAAGAGATTTTCACCACTTTTTCCACACTTCCAATGATATTTGTGAAAAATTTATCAATTATCAAGAGAATTCCGACAGTTTTCATTATTTGAGGCTATTTCTACGTTACTTCTGTAAATTTTCATGAAAACTTCAATAATTTATATCATTTACATAATTTTTTGACCATTTCACAACATTTATCTGGTTTTAATGAAATTTTTAACCAATTCAACAACACTTTTGACGGTTTTCATGATTTTTTGATAACTTTATGTATGCTTTAAATGATTTTTGTGAAAAATTTATCAATTATTACGAGATTTTTAGCTGTTTTCATGATTTTATGTTCTGCATACGGTATTTTCACCATTTTTTTAATGACAACTTCAATAATTGACCACGTTATCAACAATTTTTATAATCTTTTGACCAATTTCACACATTTTTGCTGATTTTAAGAAAATTTCCAACTATTTCAACAATTTTCGTGATTGTTTTACAAATTTAATTTAATTTTATGAAAATTAAAACAATTTTTACAATATTTGAACCACTTTTACAAATTGAAATTTTCAATTCTAAAAAGGCGATTGGAATCTCTGAAATTTTTCAAGCACAAAAAGTCAACCCAGGACAAAATTTAGTGACACAAAAACGTGATGGAAAAATTTTTGTGACCCTCGGCCATAAAACCACCACGTCAAAAAAACAATTTTTCTGATTTAAAACTAAAATTATCTTAAACAAGGGTTATAACATTCACAAATGCTTCGACTCAGAATTTGGAGAGAGAATTTTCCGAATTAAAGTACAAATTTTCCAACTTCATGGGGGGGGGGGGACTTTAGGGAAAATCAAGAAATGAACCGACAAACATGAAGCTGAGGATGAAAAATCTTTAAGAAACCCATCTTAAATAAAATGTCCTCTTTTTTTTCCAAAAATCATAAATAATTTCAAAGCTCACTTCAGGTTCTCCTTCCAATTATATGACACACTTTCGAACTTTTTGAGGAAATTGTCAGAATTGATGCATTTTTCATGAAAAGCAAAAAAATGATTATTCAGAAACTGAAAATTTTTGAAAAATATGACTTGTGGCAGAAAAAGGAGATCACAAAATCACAAAAGATGATTTTCAAGTTTGGTTCCATCGAAAAATATTCAAGGGTGCCGGAACTTCAACAAATCAAACATTTTTTACGGTTCTAACACACTCATCAAAAGTGAAAATTCGACCCGGAAACTGGTTGGGACTTGATACCATGTTAAAATAGGTCATGTTAGACTTGATTCCAATTTGATTAAACGAAATCGTAGTACGTGATCACTTCAAATTTTTTTTAAATTTCGACAAGTGTTGAGTAAATTGTGCACTTCCCCCGCATGTTTTTTTTTATTCGAAAAATAGCAGTTCCTGGTACTTTGGTGAAATTTTTACCCGGCCAGTCGATCTGTCATTTCTCAATACCTCGAAATTTCTCATTTGACCCCTTTCTGATTCTAACCGATTCGATTGTAATTTTAACAAAAAACCGTCATAAAATTTCCAAAATTTAAACTTTCATGTTCAATTTTTTTTTTTAATTTTAAAAATACCTGCGACACTTCTTTTTTTGTTGCACAGTATAGCATCTATTCTTGTTGATTCAAAGTCATATATATTGTCTTTCTGCCCTCTCTCCCCTCCAAAACCACCGCGATGAGAAAAGAAAAACGTGCACTTTTACGTCGATAGATTTACGATCCGCATTTTGGAAAGAATTTATTCACGGTGCCGATGCTGCCGGCAGCAGCAGGGTACGTAACGGGTCGAGATTATTATAGAGTCGATGCTGCGAAGGTGTTGAGCCGGATTTCAGTATATGGGTATACGGCGCGCTGGAAGAAGATACGGAGGCGGGCTGGCGGGGCGCGCAAAATGTCGCGGTAAATTGTGGCATTGTTAGCGGATTATCAATTATTGCGGCGCTTTGCGCTTCTCTTCTTTCGGGCTCGGTGTGTTGTAAAGTTGGAGAGAATCATCATCGCAGGTCGTGCGACGTTGGCTGTTGTATTCTCTCTCTGTACAGCTTTAGTACGCTTCGTTGGATACTTGCGAAGTTCAGTGATACGTATAATAACAGCCAGCCACCGCTTACTACCTCCAACTGCATTTGACACCCTTATAATCTTGCCAAATTTCCTATTCAAATTTCATGCATACATATTGTTATCAGTTTACCGTAGCGTATCGCCATCTCGTCGTCATCGTAGTCGTAGTCGTAGAGCTGTAGCCATCGTCGTCGTATAGAGTATACGTAAACGTATAGTCGACACAGAATCTACCCCTTCGCCCCGACCGCGACCGCGACGCACTCGTCGTCAAATTATACCGCCGTTTGGTGTGATTGCGGGCCCGCGATGAGTGGAGCTTGTGTATACGAAACGATGCGCCGTCGAGCCAAAACGTTATTGCATAAATTTAATTAAAATCTACTACCTAATGAAATTGACAACTCGTCATTGGAATTAGAACGCGATGCGATGTGCCCACCATGTCGTGTATTGCCGACGTTGCGACGGTGTGTTTCGCACATGATTCGTATGCCTGGCTTGAGCCAAGAGATGAACATCCAACCTCCCTCTTCAGCCTCCCAAAAAACACATCCGCGAGTGTATCGAGAGAGATCTTACACAGCAGATATGTGCGATTAACCATCGCGTCGCATCAATTTGTCCATTCGTTAGTGCACCCTCTTTTCGCCATTTCCATCTACCAGTAATAGTATGTACGTATAGTACCTTGGTATACATAGTTGATAATTTACGAGCAACCGAGTTCATTTCACGAGCAAGCGTAACGACGCATCGAGCAACAGACCGCCCTCCAAGATAACGAATAAATCGTTATCGAGATCGTGAAAATATACGTATCGAGCCTTATCGGAATATTAAACGAAGTACTCAGAACAGTAGTTCATTCTTATTCGAGGAGTAATTGTAATTTGTGACTTGGATGAAGAAAGGAGAACAAGTGTACGAAATTGTGTTTCCAACAAAATGGCTACTCAGCTTACCAGTGAGATGGCAGGCCCTTCGTATATGTGTTTTTCAACTGATATGGATTTGGGTTCCTCGAATTGAAATTGATAGAGTAAAATTCTCTTGAGAAATGTCAACATCAAGTATAAATTCTGTCAATTTCCTTAAAAAGTTCGGAAGTGTGTGGTAATTGAAGGAAGACAATGAGGGATGTTTTGAAATTATTTTACAATTTTTGAAAAAAATGGGAAAATTTTGTTTGAGATAGATTTTTGAAGACTTTTCTTCCGAAGTTTCATGTTTGATGGTTCATATCTTGATTTTCCTTGGAGAACCAGCTCAAATAAAGCTGTAGTGAATGAAGGATATCGAGGTACCTTTTGCCCACCCTAAAGCTGGAAAATTTATACTTTAGTTGGGACACTTTATTCTCCAAATGGCAAAATTATATTCCGAGTCGAAACATTTGGGTGAGAAACCGGAACCGAAACCAAAAATAATTAGTTCTCACAGCCCTGCTTCAAACATAGGCTATCCCAATTCCAATGATTGAAAGATTTTGCCCTCAAAGGATAACGTGTGCAGTATCTTAACATGAATATGTTTTAGGGACAGGGGGCGGGGAGTCAAACCAGAAAAAAAAACTAAAATCGAAGACCTTAAAATCGAAAAAAACTCAAAAATTCAAGTTTTGTTAAATTTCGACCAATTGAGGTATTTCAAAAAAGCGGACCAAAATTTTGAAATCTAAAATACTTTTCAACGAAATGTGACGAAAGTCGAAAAAAATCCATCAGATACAAGTTTCTTAAAATCTGTATAATTATTTTAAAAATAAGTAGGTACATAAAAGTGGTCTGATTGAACTGAATTTTCATTAAAACCCCAAGTAGGTACAGGATGTTTACCAATAAATTGCAAAAATGAAAATTTGTGCCATTTCAAAATTTTTTTGAGGATGTTAGCAATACCCCCTCCTCTTCAAATATTCATTTTGTGTACTGTTGGATCATTTTCAGAATTGTTTATAAAAATAGAAGGACGAGCAAAAAATCCAAAAAACGTTTGTAAGCTTACCCAAAAATCAGTCTCCTACAGCAATCAGAAGCGAGAGAGATGAGAGGGGGAAAACTCCAAATTTTGAAAAATAAAATAAAAATAAAATTCGAAAACCCTCAACGAGGGTTGCGTGTTCAAAAATAGCGCGATCTACTTGACCGGGCGCAAAAATTGCAGCCCGATGCGGATTATGTCCGGACGCGGTACGCAGCCCGTTCTACTTATCTGGGCGCAATATCGCTGCCCGATGTAGAGTGCAAAATAAAAAAAATCCAAAAATATGGCCGGACGTAGAGTCCAGCCAAATCCACTTGACCAGACGCAAAAAATGCAGCCCGATGAAATGATTAACTAGCGCGTAATCGCAGCCAAAAAATTCCA
>FIZU01016037.1:0-17813 GCA_900064475.1 Pseudococcus longispinus | reverse complement strand
ATCCAAGTTGAAATTTTGCAACCAACAGTATTTATTTTCATATTTTCACGAAATTTTTCATGAGTTTCTCAACCACCAGAAGTATTTCTCATACAGAGTGACATGGAAATGAAGCTTGCCTCAAGCTGCTTTATGTTAGGAGGTCCGCACAGCAGCATCAAGTATAGCTTTTGCAAGCAGCGCCCTATGTAATCAAAAACAGTGTCACGCAAAGGTCCGAGCAAGCAGTGAGATACAAATCTGGAAAACAAGTCAGACAATTCTCATACCAATGGAATCGCTTCTCTCTTCTTGTAACACAAAAAAGTCAAATGGCGGCTTATGCTTGTGCAGGACAGATATCCGATGCCCCACTCGACCCAGCATTTGCAGGCATTTACTTTTGCCAACCATCAGAGTGTCACAAATTCAACCAAATTGGGAGAATTTGCTGAAAATTTTGAATTCATTGAGCATTTGTGATGAATTTGCGCCGCTTTTCAGGCATTGGGGGCCAACATCGGCTTCCTCAAAATGTAGAGTTGAACGAGGCAGCAACATCCATTTGGGTTTCAAGACTCAGGCATCAATCGTTTGCTGCACATTTTGGTGATCACTCATGTAAAATATTCAAAAAAATGAGATGAGACACCGATGGAAATGTTTCTCCTTCCACTGTAACACAAAAAGGTCACTTAGGGCCTTATGCCTGCACTGCTTAGGTACCTAAAGCAACATTTCATTCAACATTTGCAAGCATTTACAATGATTTGCATTTCCAGTGTCACAAAGGCTTCAAATGTTGCATCCGATATGATCAATTTAGAACTACTGAATGAGTATCTCAACCACTGGAAGTATTTCTCAGACAGAGTGACATGGAAATAGAGCTTGCCACAAGGTGCTTCATGTTGGGAGGTCCACACAGCAGCATCAAATATAGCTTTTGCAAGCAGCGCCCTACGTAATCAAAAACAGTGTCACCCAAAGGTCTAGTCAAGCAGTGAGATACAAATCAGGGAAACAAGTCAGTCAATTCTCATACCAATGGAATCGCTTCTCTCTTCTTGTAACACAAAACAGTCAAATGGCGGCTTATGCTTGTGCAGGACAGATACCTGATGCCGCACTCGACCCAGCATTTGCAGGCATTTACTTTTGCCAACCATCAGAGTGTCACAAATTCAATCAAATTGTAAGAATTTGCTGAAAATTTTGAATTCCTTGAGCATTTGTGATGAATTTGAGCCGCTCTTCAGGCGTTGAGGGTCGACTGGGGCCTCCACAAAATGTAGAGTTGAATGAGGCACCAACATCCATTTGGGTCTCAAGACTCCGGCATCAATAGTTTGCTGCACATTTTGGTGATCAAACATGTAAAATATTCAAAAAAATGAAAAAAGACAGATGGAAATGTTTCTCCTTCCATTGTAACACAAAGAGGTCACTTAGGGCCTTATGCCTGCACTACAGAGGTACCCCAAGCAACACTTCATTCAACATTTGCAAGCATTTACAATGATTTGCATTTCCAGTGTCACAAAGGCTTCAAATGTTGCATTCAATATGATCAATTTTTGACTACTAAATGAGTTTCTCAACCCCCAGAAGTATTTCTCATACAGAGTGACATGGAAATGAAGCTTGCCTCAAGCTGCTTTATGTTGGGAGGTCCGCACAGCAGCATCAAGTATAGCTTTTGCAAGCAGCGCCATATGTAACCAAAAACAGTGTCACGCAAAGGTCCGAGCAAGCAGTGAGATACAAATCTGGAAAACAAGTCAGACAATTCTCATACCAATGGAATCGCTTCTATCTTCTTGTAACACAAAAAAGTCACATGGCGGCTTATGCTTGTGCAGGACAGATACCTGATGCCGCACTCGACCCAGCATTTGCTGGCCTTTACTTTTGCCAACCATCAGAGTGTCACAAATTCAATCAAATTGTGAGAATTTGCTGAAAATTTTGAATTCATTGAGCATTTGTGATGAATTTGTGCCGATTTTCACTCATTGGGGGTCAACAACGGCTTCCTCAAAATGTAGAGTTGAACGAGGCAGCAACATCCGTTTGGGTTTCAAGACTCTGGCATCAATAATTTGCTACACATAATTCGTGTGAATAATTCAAAAATTATTGGATAAGACACAGATGTAAATGTTTCTCCTTCAATTGTAACACAAAAAGGTCATTTAGGGCTTTATGCCTGTACTACAGGGATGCCTCAAGCAACGCTCACTTCAATATTAGCAAGCATTTACAATGATTTGCATTACCAGTGTCACAAAGGCATCAAATGTTGCATTCAAAATGGTCAATTTGAACCAAAGAGAATAAGTTTCTCAACCAGCAGAAGTATCTCTCAAGCACAATGACATAGATATAGAGCTCGCATCAAATTGCTTCACATGGAGAAGTTCACACGGCAGCATGAAGTATAGATTTTGCAGGCAGCGTCATGTAAAACCAAAAACAGTGTCATAAATTTTGGTTGTGATGTGAGAATATAGAGAAAATTGATTTTTCCCGGTTTGACATCACTGGTATGGAATAGTTTTGCGTCATTTGGGACACGTTCGCCTCTTATGTATCAATTTGCTGGAGTCCTAGAGAAGCTAGATGCAGCATGAAATTGAGATTTTGCAGGCATTTGCTTTTTTTCACCATCGCAGTGTCACAAATTTGATCAAAATGAGAGAATTTGTTGAGAAAGTTGGTTTCATGGTATATTCATGAAACTCGTGCAGCTCTGTTGGCAACAATGGCTGATGGTGGCCACCTAAAAATGAAAAATGGGTGGATACAAGGTCAACAGTCTGGGTTTGAGGACTCCTGCATTAGTAGTTTGCTGCACAACTTGATAATTTGGTTCCAAGATCTTCTCTTCAGAATTCCCTTTCATGGGGAATTTTCGGTGCGAGCAGTGGTGCAGTTGGCAAACCTGAAACCCACTCAGTTATGCTCAGAAGAGGTCAACATTGAAGTAAAAGTGGGTTTTAAGCTGGTCACCTTCATAGAAGCCCGCACGCCCAATTTTGCCAAAAAGTCACCTCAGGGATCAGTTTTTCCAGTTTAGCTTATCCATATGTTCACTTGGAAATCTAAAGAAAAAAGCTGCTCTTCAAATTTTTTTGGTGTATTCGAGCTGTGACGATGGCGGCACAGGTAAACATGGCCTTTGTAGATTTTTTTTGGTCATTTTGTCTGCAGTTTTCGCCATAACTTGTAATTTTGAACTATTTTTCCAGGTGAATTTCTATGTTAGTAATAAGGTGAAGGAATATAAAAAGGAACAAACAGATGGTACAACACATTCATTCAACATCAAGATTGATTGTGATGTCCGGGCTGATGAGGTCTGGAGGGCCTTTGAGTTCATTTCGATCAAGCTGCACGAATCGTTTGAAGATCCGCTAAGAAGTATGTATGGTATTTTTAATGACACGTTGAAAACATGAATGAATTACTACATTCCAGTCATAATAACACGCCACCATGTATATGTTTTTAAATTACAGCATTCAGGAGGTTCCCTATCAGAGTTGGAGGCAGCTTCATGATGCCGTTTGATAGTGAGCTAGTCTTCAAATTGAAAAACGGCCTCGAGAAGAAACAGATAGTACGAATCGATCTGTGCAGTAATGACCTCAAGTTTGTGGTTAGCATTAACACGTGAGTATTTTTTCCATTTTGGCGGCCAAATAAATATCCCCTATTCTCATGAAATACCTATGTCTTTACTCTACATTTCTATATTGGTGGATTCCAGGAGTTATGAAAAGCCAGATAAAGTGGGCGAAAATGTGTCAGCCTCGTCAAGCATTGTGCTGGATGAAACTCAAGTTGATACCAGTCAACCAGTTGATGATGGCGGCTTCATTGAAAACGACAGCATCAGACCACTGGATGACGAAGGCGACTTCACCGAACAAGATGACAACGCCGGAGTCAGCGAGCCATCAGAAGAAAGTCAACCAGACAACGAAGGGATTGAAACGTAATTTTTGCCACATTTTGGTACAGCAGTACAACTATTATGAATTATGCATTTGTCTTACAGTTCAGTGTATATGGTTTGCAGGAGTCATGACAGTAATGTTGAAGAAACATCTGCAGTCACAAAATTGATAACTACGCGCCGTGGAACAAAAGTACACACTCAAACAAAGATGAAGCCCAAAAAGTCATATAGGTAAGCAGTTTGATTATTATTAAGCGAAAACATTTAATTTTGATACTTTAAATTTTCAAATGTTGATTTTTTGTTTTTGTTTTGTTTTTTTAGCAAAAGATTCCGTTGTTTACATAAGAATTGCATTGTGGGAGGTCAATATCTACGTTTTGATTCTGTAGATCGACTCTTAGAACATGAAGCGGAGCATCTTCTAAGAGGTGAACAAATTCCATTCCGGTGCAAGAAGTGTAATCAAGTATTTGAGAACAGAAAAACTCTTGTTTCTCACGAAAACTCACATGGCCAAGGAAGAAAAAGGAAGCGAACCGCAAAAGCCTAGATTTAAAATGTTTTTATATTTCTATTATGAGTTATTTTATAGGTATATTAAAAACGAAGTGTGATCAACTAGATTTTATGTAATACATTACTTTGAATTTGACTGTGTTGTTAGTTCATTGTCTTGTAGATAAATATAAGTATGGGTGGGTCCGAGGAAGAGTGACAGAGAAATCACTGTCAATCAGTGATTGGTTTGAGCTGGGAAAGAAAGTAAAGAGGTGAAATGAAGGTGCATGGAAGGATCATGATGGTGTGAGGAGAAATGGTGGAACTCGACAGCAGCCACCTCCTCGTTGGTGAGTTCTGGGCTGCTAGTATGCATGTTCTATTGCATTCTAGTAGGCGAAGAGCTGCTACTGGTATGTACAAAGCAAAGTCAGTTAGCATGGTTGGGCAGAAAAAGAAGGATCAGAGGATTTTGAGAGTTTGGAATGAGTTTCTCAACCACCAGAAGGATTTTCCAATCAGAATGACACAGATATAGAGCTCGCCACAATTTGCTTTACATTTGCAGGTCCACACGGTAGCATCAAGTATAGCTTTTGCAAGCAGGGCCATATGTTATCAAAAACTGTGTCACACAAAGGTCTGGTCAAGCAGTGAGATACAAATCAGGGAAACAAGTCAGCCAATTCTCATATAAACGAAATCGCTTCTCTTCTCTTGTAACATAAAAAAGTCACATAGAGGCTTATGCTTGTGCCGGACAGATACCTGATGCCCCACTCGACCCACCAAGGTAAACATGGCCTTTGTGATGTTTTTGTCTGCTATGTATCAATTTTGTCTGCAGTTTTCATCATAACTTGTAATTTTGAACTATTTTTCCAGGTGAATTTTTGTTAGTAATAAGGTGAAAGAATGTAAAAAGGAATGAACATAGTAACGATTTTCAAAAAAGCTTTACACGACGTACCTACTCGATTACAACGAATGATAATGAAGCTGCAGGCCTACGATTTAGATGTAGTCCACAAACCAGGAAAACAAATGTTCATTCCAGACACATTGCCACGCACACCTGTCAAAGAACCTGATACTACAAGTAATTTAGTGGATTAAATTAGAATACATGCAAATTTTCTTATCAATGGTTTATCAGTTTCAAAAGAAAAACCGGACAAAATCAAACAAGAAACGACTCTAGACCAAAATCTACAAACGATCAAAAATAGCCTGGTCATAAACAAGTACCTAAATTGGTAAAAATTTACTCTAAATTTAAAAATGAACTAAATGTAGTTGACGATTTATTATTCAGAGATAACGCTCTTGTAATTCTCAAATCAATGAAAACTGAAATCCTCGAAATAGTCCACCAAAGCCACCAAGGCGTGGAAAAATGTAAAAAACTCGCACGCGGGTTTACATTTTGGCCGTCAATGAACTCTGATATTGATCAAATGGCTGAAAATTGTGAAGCCTGCAATTATTTTGCCAGAATGAACACAAAAGAACCATTATTGTCTCACAAAACTCCAGCTTTACCTTGGGAAAAGATCGCGATGGACATCTTCCATTACAAAAATACTAACTTTTTATTAGTAGTATTCTCAATTTATAGAACTGGTGGAACTCGAATTGTACAAAGCAGATCGTATTATCATGCATTTGAAAAATATATTTACGAGTCATGGAATCCCAAAAACTGTCATCTCAGAATGGCCCACAATTTTCATCAACAGAAATGGCTAATTTTGCAGAATCTTGGCAAATTGAAGGGGTAACCTCATCACCTGATTATCAATCTTCAAACGGTTTAGCAGAGAGGTGTGTGGGAATAATTAAGAAAATGTTCCAAAAATGTGATCATGGTAACACCGACAAATTGATTGCGCAACTAAATTACCAAAATACGCCAAATACACTGGGTACTCACCAGCTGAACTACTAATGTCACATGAGTTGAGATCGAAAATTCCTGCCGATAAAATCATCCTTAAACCAACAGCAGTCAATCCTTCAATTATTGTAAAAAGAAAAAACGAAAATAATTGTCGAGCAGCCCAGTATTACAATCGAAATGCGAAACCATTACCTCGACTCCGTGTTGGTCAAAGAGTTTACCCAAAAAAATTCCAAATGGTCCCTGGATAATTGGAAACATTGTCAAATGTTTGGAATATCGGTTATATCTAATATCATCACCAGATGGTGAATATCAACGTAATCGTAGACATATTCGTATCTACAGACTTTTATACAAACATACGGGTACTAATAATTTCAACTCGAACAATGAAACTCCTACTTTAACTCGTCATGATTCGTGTTCGTCAGCTTCACCAAATTGGCAAAACAACTCTTATTGTACTCCTTTTTCTGGTAGTAGTAGTAATAATTTGTATCACTCTACTTTAGCGACTCCTACTACATATACTTCTCGTTTTGGTAGGGTTGTTAAAAAACCTGTACATTTGGAATATACTTAGTTTAAAAAAAAAAAAAGACTTGTAAAATATTTAAAAATATTTGGTTATCAAAATTTAATTATATTCGGCCGTTGACTTTTAGCAATATTAAAATTTGAATCTTGTTTTGGAATTGTAAATAAAAGTCAGTAATGATCTCGAAGTCGTTAAATTATACTAACATGTGAGTATTTTTTCCATTTTGGTGGCCAAATAATTATCCCCTATTCTCATGAAATACCTATGTGTTTACTCTACATTTCTATATTGGTGGATTCCAGGAGTTATGAAAAGCCAGATAGTGTGAGCGAAAATGTGTCAGCCTCGTCAAGTATTGTGCATGATGAAACTCAAGTTGATACCAGTCAACCAGTAGATGATGGCGGCTTCATTGAAAACGACAGCATCAGACCACTGGATGACGAAGGCGACTTCACCGAACAAGATGACAACGCTGGAGTCAGCGAGCCATCAGAAGAAAGTCAACCAGACAATGAAGGGATTGAAACGTAAGTTTTGCCACATTTTGGTACAGCAGTACAACTATTATGAATTATGCATTCGTCTTACAGTTCAGTGTATATGGTTTGCAGGAGTCATGACAGTAATGTTGAAGAAACATCTGCAGTCACAAAATTGATAACTATGCGCCGTGGAACAAAAGTACACACTCAAACAAAGACAAAGCCCAAAAAGTCATATAGGTAAGCAGTTTGATTATTATTAAGCGAAAACATTTAATTTTGATACTTTCAATTTTCAAATGTTGATTTTTTGTTTTTGTTTTGTTTTTTCAGCAAAAGATTCCGTTGTTTGCATAAAAATTGCATTGTGGGAGGTCAATATCTACGTTTCGATTCTGTAGATCGACTCTTAAAACATGAAGCGGAGCATCTTCTAAGAGGTGAACAAATTCCATTCCGGTGTAAGAAGTGTAATCGGGTATTTGAGAACAGAAAAACTCTTGTTTCTCACGAAAACTCACATGGCCAAGGAAGAAAAAGGAAGCGAACCGCAATAACCGAGATTTAAAACGTTTATATTTCTGTTATGAGTTATTTTGTATAAGGTAAAGTACCGAATGTGGGACGTGGACCAAATGCGGGACAAATTTCTTGAAGGCTCCTAGAGAGCAACCGGAGGGGTAAAATTGATTTTGTTAGGTTTCATTTTTTTTGTCAAGTTGAGTACTATCGGGGTTTGCGGTATTTAGGATATTTAGAGTTTGTGTGTATAGTATGGTAAATGAAAGAAGTCACTTGGCGGCTGCGTACCTTTGTCCAAACGCTGCATTTTGATTTGTTAAAAAAAATTGTATGCACGTTGGTTGGCTCGCGCTATTTTTTTTCATTTCACCAAGCGACTTCTTTCATTTACCATACTATAGTAATTAGAATTTTTATCTGACAGTGAAAATTTTTAACATTAAGAAAAATAACCATAATATCAGCCGTAACCGAAATGAAAAGTTTTGTAACCGTAACCTTTAACCGTAACTGAAATAAATAATTTCAGTTACGGTTACTTTTTTTCTACTTTTTTAATGACATAGGGTAACCAAGTCTTGACGTCACAGGGTCACCTGATAAAAAAAATTAGGGGGATATTTTTGGTTTTTTCAATTTTTATTAAAAACTATTACAGATAGAGAAAAACTTGTTTGAAGTTTTTGTAGCAGTGAAAATTCTCTATCATATTAAATTTTTAAAACCATTTTTCCGTTTATTTTAATTTTCAATTTTATCCCCCTCATTTTGAAATCAGGTATTTGTGACGTCAGACTTGGTTACCCTATTGGATTTGGCAAATTTGAAATTTTGCGCTTTCACATTGGGAGTTGAGACATTAGTCTATCAAATATTGATGAATTGACAAATGACCGAGGCGAAATCAGAATCACACGTTTTTTTAAATCACATTTCCGGCTTTGACAACAATTCTTTGCACCAAAAAAAAAATTGAAAAATTAACCGTAATTGTAACCGATATTTTTGCAGCTGTAATCGTGACAGCTAAACCGTAACCAATATGTTTCTGACTGTAACCGTAACCCTTTAACCGTAACCGAAATAAAAATTTTGATTGTAACCGTAACCTCTAAACTCTGAGCGTTATTTTTTTCGATTTTGGTTAACATCCCTGCATACAACGCCACCGTATCTCAGGGATGGGCAAAATCATTCACTTTTTGATTTAAAATCAAAATCATAAAATCATCTTCAAAATCCCTGAAAATCATGATTTAAAATCATTAAAATTATTTCCAAAAAAAAAAATTTAAAATCATGATCTTTTTCACTATAAAAAAATCATTGAGAATTAAAATCATTTTTTTCAAAAAAAAAAAAAATTTGAGTAAGTATTTTGTTCGGAGAATTATTTTTTTGAAAAATAGTTCCCAAATTTTTTGCATGTATGTAATGATCTCAATCCTCAATAAATACAAAAAGCGCGAATGTTGGAATGAGAAATTTGAGTTTTATGAGATACTAGCTGGGTGCCCGTCCTTCGGACGGGGCAAAGTCAGTCCCTATTTTCGCCGGGATTTTTGTTTACTTGCCAAAATACTCGGCAAAGTAGACGTCACGTTCGGCCCAAAGATGAGAAAAGTTGGGTTTAAACTTCATACCTCTGGAGTCAGGAAATGTGAAATTTTGAGTTTTCAATTCAGATATTTACTTCCCCAAATGACCCAAAATTAACAACTTTCATATTTTTATACTTCAAACAAAAAACGAAACAAAGATATACCTACTTTTGCAATCATTGTCACGAATTTTTCATTTTTAAAAATTCTTGTATTGAGGTCAAGGCGAGAGTGAAAATTTGTGTTCCTGTTTTTACAGATCCTAGGTAGGATCGAATTGTACTTACAGATATGTTTGGAAAATTTTATAGAGTACATATAATAAATGGCTTTTTGAACTGAGATTTTAAGATGTTATAAATGGTTTTTGAAAGTTTCTGAGGGTATTCAAATATTATTCGAGATGACTGAAATGAAAAATTCCGCCACGCTGACTTTTAGACATTAGGTCAGACTTTTTTGGACTTTGAAATTTCCTAAATATTGAAATGACTGCATTTCCAAAAACTTTCAAGATAATTCAGATTTTTAGGGAGGTTGGATGGAAAAAAGACTTTTTAGACATTCATGTCATATTATTAGACTGGATATAGTCGTATTTTTGAAAAAAATTGGCTAAAAATTGAGAACAAAAGAATGAACGAATTTTCACGTTTTTCATATCGCATTCGATTACTTCGAGGTCGCTGATCACGAATCCGATGTCCATTTTTTTCGGTGTTCATTTGTTCCAGATATATTGCCAAAATTTTGCCCCAAAATTTCAGTAATTCGTGAAATATTGAATTTTTGTAAGTATTTTATTGCAAGTACCTAAGTATTTAAAAAAAAAATGAAAACTAAAAAATGAACGAATTTCCACGTTTATCATATCGAATTTGACTAATTTCTGGTCGCTGATCATGAATCTGGTATTAGTTTTTCGCCAGCGTTTATGGTTTTCACTAAATTCTCATTTTTGAAGTGAAAATCAGCCGTATTTCGAGAAAGAACATTCAACGCGGAAAACCGACATCGGATTCGTAATCAGCGACCTCGAATTAATCACATTCGAAATCAAGAACGTAAAAATAAATTCAATCCTAAATTTTCAATTTTTTCGCCCTGGATGTTGGGTCTGGGGGGGGGGGGCGATTTGGTCTATGCAAGAGTAATTTTTTCGCATGAAATGAAAGCTGTGCCCTCTACAAACCCAAAACCATGTTTACAGTTTCCGCAGCGGCGGAACCTTCACTACTAATTTTTCATGGTCGTATTTTTGAAAAAAATTGACTAAAAATTGAGAACAAAAAAAATGAACGAATTTTCGCGTTTTTCATATCGCATTCGACTACTTTGATGTCGCTGATCACGAATCCGATGTTCATTTTTTCCAGATATATTGCCCAAATTTTACCACAAAATTTCAGTAATTCGTGAAATATTGAATTTTTGTAAGTATTTTAATGCAGGTATCTATTAAAAAAAAAAAAAAATGAAAACTGAAAAATGAACGAATTTCCACGTTTTTTATATCGAATTTGACTACTAAGAAAAAAGTAGGTTTTTTTGCGTTTTAGAAGGTCTTCTATCCATAACTGTTGAATAGCAAAATACATTAGTGATTTGGAATTCAATGGCTGATAACATTTTTTGGAGTTTTTCAATTTAACCCTTTCACGCTCAGGAGTTATTGACCAATGAGATAGGTATAAAATTTTTTAATGAATCACGAAAACTGAAATCAATTTAGTGCATGTGCTCAATTTCATTAGTGAATACTAAAATTTCATACAAAAAATGTGATTAAACCAAAATTATCTAATTTTATTTTTCGGGATGAGGTTCACTATAAATTGAAAAAATTGCTCTGAACTATTCACTCTTGAAAAAGAATGTAATGATATCATGTTTACAGTTTCCGCAGCTGCGGAACTTTGGTAATCAATTTTTCACAGTCGTATTTTTGATAAAAATTGACTAAAAATTGAGAACAAAAAAATGAACGAATTTTCACGTTTTTCATATCGCATTAGACTAATTCGAGGTCGCTGATCACAAATCGATGTCCATTTTTTTTGGTGTTCATTTGTTCCAGATATATTGCCAAAAATTTTCCCCCCAAAATTTCAATAATTCGTGAAATATTGAAATTTTGTAAGTAGATATTTTATTGCAGGTACTTACCTAATTTAAAAAAAAAAATGAAAACTGAAAAATGAACGAATTTCCACGTTTTTCATATCGAATTTGACTAACTTCTGGTCGCTGATCACGAATCCGGTATTAGTTTTTTGCCAGCGTTCGTGGTTTTCACTAAATTCTCATTTTTGAAGTGAAAATCAGCCGTATTTCGAAAAAGAAAATTCAACGCGTAAAACCGACATCGGATTTGTAATCAGCGACCTCGAATCAGTCACATTCGAGATCAAGAGCGTAAAAATTAATTCAATCCTAAATTTTCTATTTTTTCGCCTTGGATGTTGGGGCTTAGGGGGGCCAATTTGGTCTTTGCAAAAGTAATTTTTCGCAAGAAATGAAAGCTTAGTCGTATACGTTGACTTTTAGATAGTTTGCATTTCCAAAAATTCTCAATATCATTCAGACTTTTTAGGTACACGAAAATGCGTAAGAGACTAAGAGTTTCAATACTTTTGTGAGTGAGCGAATTTTTCGTGCGAATGAAGCGTATTTTGCACATTAACGAAGCGTTACGCCCGAAAATGCTTGATGACCAAAGTTGTAGGGGAGAAAATTTCCTTTTCCTTATGTTATCATTAGATTTTCGATACGATCGATATTTTCATCGTTATCGTTCGAAACCCGTATTTGCGTAACGAATTTTCACGTTTTTTCATTTCCCGACTTAACGGTGCGTTACGCGTGAAATTTGATAATGACCAAAATTTTAGGGGAAACAATTTCCTTTCACATTAGATATTATGCGATTTTCGATACGATCCATATTTTCGGAGTTATTGTCTGAAAACTGTATTAGCGAAGCAAACGCGTTTTCACATTTTTCCATTTTCCGCGGGAACGAAGCATCTTTCGCGAAAATTTGTTAGAACTGAAATTGTAGAGCATAAAATTTACTTTCCCACATACGATTTCAGAATTTCGATCTGACGAATAGTTTTCGAGTTATCGCTTAAAAACTGCTTTCGCGAATTGACGATTTTGCACATTTTTCCATTTTTCCCACTGAAGGAAGCGTTACGCGCGAAAATTCGTGATAATCAAAGTTGTAGAGCGTACAATTATCTTTCGCATATGTGTCATCAGATTTTCCATTAGTTCGATATTTCTCGAGTTATTGCCCCGAAACCGTAGGCGTATTTAACCAAAACTTTACATGAACTTTTCGCAACTTTAAGTTGGACTTTTTCGGATTTTTTTGCGCGCTAAACCTTCTCCGTGACGGCCCGCACCGTATGCTTCAAACCGTACACTCGGGTACATTGCCGTTCCGAAGTTTACTTCAGCCGAAATTTTTGTACCTTACTTTATAATATATATTGATATTGATGAGACCCAAAAAATGCGCTTTCGTCTTTGTTAACAAAAAAATGATTTCGATTTTAATGATATTTTTTTCTTGAAAATTTAAAATCATTTATGCATAAAATGATTTTAAATCATCAAATTCAAATCATTCATTTCAATGATTTTAAATCATTAAAAGTATGATTTAAAATCATGATTTTAATGATTTTTTTGGTCAAATGATTTTGCCCATCCCTGCCGTATTTTTTAGCACAATGTTCTGAGGAATTCAAAAGGCCAAAAAAACAACAAAAGGAAATCTACCTTTCTCTGTAGTACCTAACATTTTTCGGAAATTTAATTCATTTTTGCTCGGAACTTTGTGTTTCAAACCTCAAATGAAGATCTTGATGCCTGATATTTGTTTCAAACAAGCATCATCATGCATCAAGATTATCACTTGAGGATGAAAACGTAGAGTTGGAGTGAAACTTTTTACTCAGAGAAAGTTTCATTACCTATGAAGTATGTCACTCTGACTCTCACAATGACACAAATACAGAGCTTGAGACAATTTGCTTGAAATTTAAAAGTACGCAATTTCACTTCATGTTGAGCTTCAGTAGGCATCTCAACCTATCATCAGGCGTAATGTCACACAAGACATGTGTATAAAAAGTGAAGAAGATTTGTGAAATATTCCAGAAAAATTACACCGAAATAGAATTGTTTCTCTGTTTTTGTAACATGAACTGGTAACATGAGGATATATGCTTGAGCTGTAGAGATACCTCATGCATCATTCAGTCGATTATTTGCAAGCATTTGCAATATTTTGTATTCACTATGTCACCAGGGTTTCAAAATGATCTTTCAGAGACTGTGGAAAACGAGTTTAAAGACCACCAACGCATTTCACTCACACAATGACACAAATACAGAGCTTGAGAAAATTTGCTTGAAATTTAGAAGTACACAATTTCACTTCATGTTGAGCTTCAGTAGGCATCTCAACCTATCATCAAGCGTAATGTCACACAAGACATGTGTATAAAAAGTGAAGAAGATTTGTGAAATATTCCAGAAAAATTACACCGAAATAGAATTGTTTCTCTGTTTTTGTAACATGAACTGGTAACATGAGGATATATGCTTGAGCTGTAGAGATACCTCATGCATCATTCAGTCGATTATTTGCAAGCATTTGCAATATTTTGTATTCACTATGTCACCAGGGTTTCAAAATGATCTTTCAGAGACTGTGGAAAGCGAGTTTAATAACCACCAATGCATTTCACTCACACAATGGCAAAAATACGGAGCTTATGATACGTTGCTTGAATCAGCAAGGTATATGATGGAACATCAAGTTAAGCTTTTGCAAGCAAAGCCATTCATCATAAACAATAGTGTCACACGAAGGCCGTTGAGTTGTTAAGTAGGGAAATTAGGGTTTTGGAACATTTATATAAAGATTTTCACATCATCTTAACCCACATTTTCTCTTTCTATGACACATTCACTGCATCTTAGCGCATTTGCTTGAGAGTGAGTGGTACTCAATGTAACGCCAAGATGAGTTTTCACAAGCATTTGCATTTCTCACCAACGACAATGTCACTGATGGGTTGAATTTTTTTGTCCAGATGGATTAGTCAGCACATTTATTTTGAATCAATTGAGCATAACATACATAACCTTTAAAAAATGGAATTGCTTGCCAAAGTTCAACTAAAAATTTCATCTGGTTACTAGAACGCTGAAATAAATTGCCTAAAGTGGATTCAGTGTGTTAGAAAATGAGAAAATCACATCTATTCTGAAGGAGGTACTTGTTTCACGGAATCTCAAAAATGATACGTTGATAGAAGGTAACTTTTATGACACTGTGATCATTGAGAAACGTGAATGCTTGCAAAAGCTCGACTGAACATTGCTTCAGATACTTAACGCGCTCGAGCTAATTCATTCAAACTTTTGGTTTGTGTCATAATTGAGGATAACTGCACTTTGATTAGAATTTAATTGTATTTCCACTCAAGTTAGGCTTGACTTTATAAGCTTGAATTGCTCACTCGTGTGAGTGCTTGAGCTTGTAATCTTCATTCACCAATTTTATTTTTCGGTTGGTCAGAGTAAAATTGACAACTTGTATCACGGTGTCAGATTTCACAATAATTGCAACATTTCTTTATGAAGTCGAAAACATGCATTATGCAGTAATTTAGCCTTGAATTATGACATTAATTTTTGGTTGTTCAAGAAACGCAATTTATACAACAAAGATTTTTTCATATTTCATACTCTAAACGAAAGCATATATTCCCAAATTTTTACAGTTCCAATAGCTGTTGGAAGTGCCAAATGCATGTTTACCTTCTATATTTAATGTTTTTTCACTTCATTTCATTGCATATTTTTTTTTCTTTTTTTTTTTTCAAAAGTGCTTTCAATCATTATTTTCAATTATTGATGCCAAATGCCTTAAAAAAATTTATTTTCATTTCTAACAATTTTCAATGTCATAAATTGAAAAATAAATATTTATCAATTTATACCTATTTATGACATGAATATTTGCTGAATCAGCAATTTTTTGAAAATTCTGCAGACTTGATGATTAACTTCATTATCAACTTCAAAGCAATTTTAAATTTCATCCGTAGATCTGTCTCGACGTCGAAAGGGTTAAGAACGAGCACCGAATATCTATACATTTGATAAATTCAGAGGTACATTATAAAATTTTTCGAATGGAGTGACGTAATTGATACCAGAGTGAGGAGTACAGTTGATCATATAGCATGCTGCGTGAACAGCCAACCCTCACAAATTAATAGGAAAACCAGATTCGAATAAGACAATAAGAGTGCTCTTGCTCTTTCTTGTAACGTTGGATTTAATTTTTCGATTAGACCGTTGTGTTGGTGGCAGTACGGCTCCGAAGTTTCACGAATGATAACCGTATTTATTCAAAACTTCGTTTACTGATGTCGAAAATTCCACAATCGAGCACGAAGGATTCTTTCTTGTTTGAAGTAATTGAACGACTCGACCGATGTAGTTCTACGGATAAGTGAAAAAAAGCACTGATTTTGAAGACGTGTTCCATATCGAAGGAAACTCTGCAGAGGCGTTCAAATGTCTCTTCAACGACAGGACAAAAGCACTCCCTGGGTACAAAGTGATCAAATTTTATGAACCAAGACTACAATGTAATGGAATGTAATAGTTGGAATATTATGTATCTGACTTCAGAAGCGTTTCTGACTATATTTATAACAGATGGTTGATCCACTGAGAGGTCTAAACCTTTTCCCAAGATCGTTCATTTACATTTTCTCAACGAATATCATTTATCCGATGAGAACCTAATTTTCGGAGAAACCAAAGAAACACAGTCGAGTTTTATTCAAATCAGAGAACTGGAAGCATCAGGGTAACTCATCCGTTGTAGTTCTACTGGCAAGGGGGAAAAAAAAGCACTGATTTTAAAGACGTGATCCATATCAAAGGAAACTCTGCAGAGGAGTTCAAATGTCACTTCAACGACAGGACAAAAGCACTCCCAGGTGTACAAAGTGATCAAATTTTTTTAACCAAGATTACGATGTAATCGAATGTAATAGTTGGAATATTATGTATCTGACTTCGGAAGCGTTTCTGACCATGTTCTTTACAAAACTTTCAATCATAATATTCTTTTCGCAGCATTCTTAGTTTGGTCATGAAATTGAAAGCCGGAACAACTGAGAACATTAGGTTGACTCCGCCAGCTGAGAATAACGTCAATTATTACACTATAGAACAACTAGCTTTAGAACAAGTGCTATTAATCTTGCGGATTGTTATACAAATATCTCATCTGTATAATACATCAGAACAGAATATTGGCTATCAATAAATTTCAAGAAATATGAGACGACTATTGTTATCAAATTACCGATAACTTATCGATAATTCAACGTTTTTCAGTTTTTTGTTTTTTCCCTCTATTGTTGATTTTTACACCTTCTCATCTTTGAAAATTATTTAGATAAGGAAATATGAATGCATATTACGTATTTATATTACATAACAGAAATTTTTCCATCGATGTCACGTTTCAAGAAAAAACAATATCGGTGTAATTAATTGTAAACGAAGTTGCCTCGACCACATATCAAATTTTGATTTTTTACACCTGTTTCCAACTTGTAATTGTGAATTATTTTTTAAAACCTGTCTAGCTAAAAGTGAAAACTAATTTACGTTTTACAAAGCTAGAAGAGCTGTTATATGTCACAAGTAGAGGATAAATTGAAAAAATCCATCGATGTCACATTTCAAGAAAAAACGATATCGTTATAATTAATTGTAAAATGACGTTACCACGATCACAAATCAAATTTTTTACAGTTGAAAATTTAAAATACCCATAATTACCTATCATTAATTATCGATAAGACAGATCCAAGTATCGATATATTATTGAAAATTAAAAAATTAGAGATGGATTGACTACTCGATAGTACTATCGATAGTATCGATATTTCGTCGATTTTCTGACTATTGATATTATTCTCATAATATCGATAGTTTGATAAAAAACTTTCATGGTATTATTCAATTTTATTTCATATCAATTTTTCCATCAATTTTACATTTTTTTTCATAATTTGAACCATTTTTACAAAATTATTGCAATTTGAATAAAATGTTGACTAATTCAAAGGTATTTTAAATGAGTTTAGGATGAAAACCAAAACTGAAAGCTGAAACTGAAATATTTTCTGTTTTACCAACACTGTAGGCTAGTAGTCCGGCATATGGTATAGGTGAGGGTTTGCACCCCCCTGCCGATCCTCCGGGA
>FIZU01016025.1:0-10372 GCA_900064475.1 Pseudococcus longispinus | reverse complement strand
TTGAGCGAAATAGGTGAAAATAGTTTTTTTAGACGAAATAGGTGAAAATAGTTTTTTTTAAATTTCACCTGCTTCATCAGTGTGATGTGATTCGTCGAGAAATGTTGAAACTTTTAAGATAGCTAGCGTACAACTATGATAGTTGAAAAACTACGTTCGGTTACCCTAATCATAACAAAATTTGTTCAATTTTCAATGTATTATTCATTGCTTTGCTTTCGTTGACATTTGTTTTAGAATTTTTTTATTTCAACTTCTGTTTATAACCACTTCAATTTTGAATTTATGCAAAAAAGTATAAGAAGTGTATTTGTTCAGTTTTTGACTTACTACTCAACTCAAAATTACTCAAAATCAAAAACAAGAAAATGAGCAATGACCAAATGACTGAGGAGGTGAAAAGAGTCGAAACGGCTGGAAATTACAGCTACGGTCGTTTATGCACGTGATTTTGTTATCAATCAGTATCAATTCTTTGTTTTTAAAAATTATAAAGTTGAAAAGAAGTAATAATTTCATATTTTAAATTCGTATTCGTGGTGGACCATTAAGATTGTATTAAATTCGCCAGGTTTGTACCTTAATAAACAATATATACTTGAAAAGTATCATGAAATAAAGTGATCCGGCGAAGAATATCGGAAAAAAAAACCAATGGAACCATATCCAACGGGTAGTTTTTTCTCTCCTACAACTCACAGCAGTTCTACTGGTATTAAATTTTCACCTCGGCTCAGCATGCAAAGATACATCACCGTTTTACAAGTGATCAGAGATTTCCACGAACAACATACCATTAATAACGTAACTGAATTCGGCTGCGGTAGTTTCGTGTTTTTCGACAGTTATTTAACCAGGTGTGATTTTATTACCCATGTCAATCAAATAGACATCAACAGAGATAGACTGGCAGGAGCTTTGCATATGATCGAAACCAATCAAACGAATAAAACAAGCGAATTAGAACGTGACCCAGTAAAAGTTGATATTTTCGAGGGAAATGTGTCAAATAAGGACAGCAGAGTTCAAAATACCGACGTAGTTGTGGCTATCGAAGTAATCGAACATTTATTCAAAGATGATTTCCAATCTTTCCCGAGCACCATTTTCGAATTCATTAAACCAAAATTAGTGATAATGACTACTCCGAATTACGATTTTAATGTTTTATTCGATAACGGAGGTAAATTTCGAGACGAAGATCATAAATTCGAATTCACCAAGATCCAATTTATTCAATGGGCGACTGAAATTATTTCCAAGTATCCTGAATACAATGTCAAGTTTTTTGGAATTGGAGAAGCTCCATGTGGGTGTTCTAAAGAGATAGGTTATTGTACTCAAATGGCAATTTTTGAACGGAATAAAACACACAGTTCACTTGAAACGTGTGCGAAAATACAAGAGTATTTTTTGATCGGTTCCTATACATATTTTACTCAAGTTGATAGCACAACTGACGAGGAAAAATTATGGCAGAAAATCGATAATTTAATAATTAGTTGTATCGTGGATGAAGAAGATTTATTATACGTTGAAAATGAGAATTGTGAATGGGGTTCTCGTTTTATATGCTTACCTCTGAATTTATTGACTGAAAATTGCAAAAGGAAGAATATTAACGAGGAAGATATTATATCTGTTATAATGAAGTTTGGAAATAATTACTCGATCAAATACTTTGAATATTATGGAAATCTAATCATAGTTACCGATGAATGTGAACAACATTGTGGTATTGATTGCACCAAGAGCTAAACCTCAAGACTGTTTAGTTTTATTTGTTAACTAATTGTTATGAAATTTTTAATACTATTTTATAAAATAATTTTGTTCGTTTGATCTTTAATTTATGTATGTAATTTTATTACGATTTCAAAGAAATCCACGTTATGTAAAACAAAATGAAAAAATCGACTGCGTTAGAAAAATTATAATTTGTTAAAAACACGTTTATCAATTTTATTTTATATCACAATAACAAGTTTTCATTAATAGTGGTAATGTTATCAAGATTCTGTGTTCGGTGAAACCTACAATAATGATTAATATGTTGAAAAAGCACGATAAAATACTCAGCTCCATTCGTTTTTCCTTTTGTCTTCTTCGATTATTTTCCAGTTCGGCGAAGGCACAGCTGACAGCCAATTGAAATCATTCACCAAATTCCAATTATTTACAGCTTTATCTAAATTCACTTTTTTGAAATGCTCGTCTATATTATCATAGCTCCAATT
The DNA here is from genome assembly GCA_900064475.1 of Pseudococcus longispinus. Lineage (NCBI taxonomy): Eukaryota > Metazoa > Arthropoda > Insecta > Hemiptera > Pseudococcidae > Pseudococcus > Pseudococcus longispinus. The sequence goes on along the minus strand of FIZU01016025.1, from coordinate 8,135 downwards.
ATAAGGAGCAAAATTTACTCCTTTACAATCTTCTATAATCGCACGACTGGTTACGTGAACATAAAAATTAGTATCGAATGTATGATGTACCCGAAGCTGTTGACAAGCCACAACAAACGTGCAATTTGAACATTTATCTACAAATATGGATGTGGAAACTGGCCCACAGAGTACCAAGCAATCAGTCATGGATACAAAATGAACTGTATTCGGTCCTCCATCCATCCTGATCTGACAATTTTTCAAATCACGAAAAGCGACGTCTTTCATGAAAGTTTCCTCGTGTTTTACGACAATTTTTTCATTTTCTTTTTGGAAGAAACCAAATTCGTCGTCTAATTTCAGCACATATTTTTTTACTGGTTTTTCTACAACTGGAGCTACGTCAGGTTCATCTTGAACAACGCTGGGAAATAATTCTTTATCGCCGGTTTCATTTTTCGCATTTTTAGAACGTAGTTTGGTGAAACTAAACAGAAAATAAAAACATTACATTACTCGAAGAATATCGTTGAAAATATTTATACGATGTAGCATACCTGAACTTCTTCTGAGGGATTAGACTTTGTTCAAGTTTAAGACGTTTATCATTCAATTCTTGGTATTTTACTTGAAACTGCTTCTTATGATAAATTCTTAAAATATGAGAAGTTAAAGAAATCATTTTCTGCCACTCTTCCAATTTGCTATAGCTCAAATCGAATAACTCCGGTAACGATTCTTTGGGAACGTTGACATCTTCGATTTGAGTTAAACACGACGTAATCTCTTTCTCCAAGTGTTCGAATTTCTCCAAAACGCAATTTATACTTTCTTCTTGAATGTTTTGCATCGCCTTGCTCTCTTTACGTTTTTCCAATTTCAATTTACGTTCGTCATTTTTTTGAGTCAAAAAACGTATTTTGCGCTCTTTTATTGCTTCCACAGAATCTTGATCACTCATTTTGAAGAAATTTAACTTGACGATTACCACTAAAATTCGCAAAAAAAATCGAAAATATGACAATTTTAAAATATTTACTTACAAACTACGTTAAATCACTAACCGAACTAATCACTTGTAAACCTTGTAAAAACGAAGCTACTCTAAACTAAAGGTGATGTAACCAAGTATTCTTTCAGCTACTTGAGTTTCTTCTCAAGTTTCCACTGATCTAAATCGCTTTCGTACGTGATTGGAGGGTTACTCGCAGAATATTTGTAAATCGAATAGAATACTGTGAAAATAAAACAGATTAGAATAGGAAAACTTGAAACCGTGCTCAAGTTGAACTTACAGTTTAAAACCGGTTTGCATTGATTATGAATTTTAAATCTGAAATCTGTAACATTTACAAATAAATAATAAGTAAGTGAACAAGATATGAGTGATGTTTTACCTGATAAAATCGCTTTACCTGAAGAAGTTAGCATGTTCTTCCATATGTAATAAGATGCAAAGAGCCCACCAACGTTCAAAACTGTGTAAAATGTGAACAGATGTTTACCTTTGAACATAGAAGTAACTTTAACGTTTTTAGGATATTTCTTCATTACGAAAAGTTTATCATAAGTAATAAAGATGAAATAATTACAATTTCAGAAAGATTTTGGTTCAATTTCAGTCATTCAAGACGTCTTATCACTTCGGAGTTCATCACCTGTTCAAAAAAAAAAATACGAACTTTTCTTATCAATTTTAAAGTTTTGTTTAAAAGTCGTTTCGGTTCGGGAGAAAATTTTCATAAATAGGTCATTCGGATAGGTAATAATTATCAGCGAATTCAGTGTTGCCACACGTGGGAAATGGGTGAAAAATGTAGGGAAAATGCCAATTTATAAGCTTTTTTGAGTATCCAACTTTTGGTCATTTTTCATTTGAGCTCATAAGAAAATTACCGACGCCATTGAAATTTATCTTACGATTATGGTTCTGTGAAATATGAAGAATTAATTATGGTGCTTTTAGTGAATTATCAGCGTAAGTATGCGCCATTATCGAGTAATTTGATTTTAAAATCGTTAAAGTTGTAACTTGTAAAATTACGAATTACGATGTTATCTATTTTCGCGATTTTCACAATTTGAATATCACCTCCCATAGGCCATAACCATAGGTATCCTGTTTTATCTTGAATCGAGAACTTTACACGTAGCACGATTAATCATGTATTCACTCTATGCATATGGTTTTACTTTCAAAACAGATTTTTAAGATATTTTCTTTACCAATTTCACGATGCCTAGTCGACGTAGTAGTTCTTCCAGCCGATCTCATAGTAAAAGTCGTAGTCAAAGTGGTCGCAGTCGTAGTCACAGCAGTTCAAGTCGTAGCAGGAGTGGTAGCCGTTCAAGAAGTCGTAGCCGAGCTCGAACGCCCTTTGATCGAAATCGACTGCATATTAGTGATATCGGTATGCAATTTTCTTATCATTACTTGTAAATTTACTTTGATAATTACTGTATGTCGAATTCCACAGGTTGGGGTATTTCCAAGCGGGACTTGGAACGACAATTTGAGAAATATGGAAGATTGGTGGAAGTTTGGCAGTCTAGAACGGTACCGGCCTTCGCATTCGTTGTTTTTCGCAAAGACGAAGATGCTGCCGATGCTTTGAAAGCTACCGATGGAATGTTCGTAGATTCATTTACGTACCAAAAAACGTATTTGATAATTTTGCTGACTTTATTTTTTTTTTCTAGGAATTTGAATGGTAGTCGTATTCGCGTTACATTTGCTAGACCAAGAGCTTATGAACGTCGTCGTACTGGTCCTATATCTAATTTAAGATGTTATAGTTGTAATAGGAAAGGACACTTTTCTCGTGATTGCCCAGAATCCATGTACGGATACAAACGACCATCATCTAGGTATGAGTTGAATTATTTCTCACGATTTCAATTTCATAATGAGATATTGATAATGATTCTTTTTTCTCTGTTTAGATATTCTCCTCGTATAATTAGGTAAGTCACGAATTACACTTGATTTAGTAATTTTTGAAAAAATTTGCAAAAGAATTTTTTACCAAGAGAAAAGACGTGCTAGCGATATCTTTTCGTGTTTTGTGATGTGTAATATGTTGCTAACATCAAGTAAGATCATCCCTAGCACGACTTTTACTTAGTAAGCCTTTATGTATTTGTGATTATCAAATAACAGCTTGTTCGAATCTTGTTTTATGACGTAATATGTGTGCGACATTTTGTAGAAAGTCGCTTTACGAGTATTTTTATGATTAGCATTCGTTTATAATTCAGGATGGGTATGTAATGTAATTTGGTTGTTGATTGGTATGGTTAATAATTGATGAGAAAACTGGTTGAGCTCGATTTTATGACAAACATGTCCTGATTATTGGTTTTGGAGTCGAAAGATTGGGATGTTGAATAGGTACTAAATGTTAACAGTTGTGTCGCCCTACTATTGGTAGGTATAGGAACGTTTTGAATAGAGCGTATTTTTTTTTATTAGTAATATCAGGTTTTTTTCTTTTTTTTTCTATCTTCCGTATTTATTTTTTTTCATCCTCATTTCTTTTTATCGCTAATTATTTTTTTAGTTCACTAATTATTTTTCATCATTTGAAATCGGTTTTGGTGATATCCTCTTAACATTCTTTTGTAGTTTTTTTATTCGTGCGTGGTTGAGGGTTGATTATTTGGGAACGTATTGATTAGAAAAAAAATTATTGAAACTCGACAACTGCGCATTTAAACTATTAGTCTTTTTTCATATTTTGTTGTAAAATTTTAAACTTTCCAATCGCATTATAACTCATTTTCAATGTAGTAAGCCTCGAAACGCTTGATAATTTTTTTCCTCCATTCAAATTCATTTTCTAATCATGTTTTTTTTATGCTATCGAAACAGATCACCTTTAACCAGACGTTACCGATCACGTGGACGATCTAGATCAAAATCGCGAGACCGACGCAGATCTAGAAGTCGATCGCGCTCTTACCGACGGTCAGTTTCGCGTGATAGACGACGCAGAAGATCGGCATCCAAAGAAATCCGCCGATCGAAATCTCGTTCGCGCGAACCAAAACGTTCGAGATCTAGGACCAACGATGTTACTAAATCGAAGAAAAAACGCCACTCCGGTTCCAAAGATAAAAATAGATCGCGTTCTAAAACGCCGCCAAAGCGAAATTCGCGATCTTTGTCGAAAAACGATAACCACCATTCGGACGCGTCCGTAAAACGCGACCAAAAATCCAAATCTCCAGAAGATGCAAAACGTAGTAGGTCGAGATCGAAATCCAAGTCAATAATGAGATCACGATCGCCATCGTTGGAGAGAAAACAGCCGACGAGGGTATCGGCTGATAAAGAAGTTAGCAAATCTAGATCACGTTCGAGATCTAAATCATTCGATTCTGTACAGGGTAAAGCTTCTAATCGAGCATCCAAGAGCAGATCGAATTCCAGAAGTTTATCTAACGAACGCGATTGAACTTAGTCTTGATCAATTTTTACTTGTTTTACTTAATATACATATTCAAGGTTTTTCTTTTTTTCTTTTTTTCCCTCAACGATACAAATTTTAATTAATGATTGCCTACTTGAAATGTGTTAGTGGTTGAAATATTAAATGGTTTTGTCAAGTTATTGGTTTTTGTTTTATTTTTCCAAGTTGTGGTCTTCCGATGATAATACGTTTAGATTAGGTGGTAAAAAATTCTGCGAAATTGCCAGTTTGTTGATGCAAAATGAAAGCTAACTTTTTTGTTCTACCTAAACCGATGTACAGGATTCTTCGAAACAGATCCCGATTACTTCTTTTATTAGTTGGTATAAATGAAATGAAATAGGAAATAGCCTATCTATTGTGAACGTTATTGATAGTTTTCAATTAAAATATTGAATTATTGATAAGGCAATGTAGATATTACAAAAAGGCAGGTTTTATTTTAATTCCAGTCGATCGATACACCCTAGTGTTGTTCTTGTTTTTTGTTAGTAACAACAAAACGAATGTTATCGTTAAATTTTTCGAAAATTTGGGTTGAAAATGCCTAAATGGCGTAGTCAAGGGAGTAGCATGGAAATAGTACAACTCGAGCTCGACTGTCATTCAGTTCAGCACCGAGCTTTCGGGTAATTTCGGCTCTGTTCGGGCAAAAAGACAGGTATGCGCTTAGAGGTTATTGTAACCCTGGCGATTGCGATTGAGCACTTTTGCTTTTGATTGTTTCGTAAAAGGTTGTGAGTGTCTGGTGGTGGAATTTCTGAAAATTTATTCTCGTAATTCCACTTTATTTACATATCGTTACTTTAAACTTTTTGTTCGTTTATTGTCCACTAATGAATGAAAGCTACCATCGAGGCATCCATATATTCGTCGCAGTTCGTTGAAGTAAAGGTGAGTACTTGTTTTAAATTCGTAATTTTACGTCCCCAAGTGTTATTAGTGATAACTGACTTAAATGTATTATGATAATGGAAATACGAATTCATTGATGCAATTTTAATCCTTCATCGAAACGTTACTACAACTTTTAAAAGCTGAAATAATGATACACCTGAACCTTGCACCAACGGTTCTCGTCAATTTTATAAAATGTGGTTCACGTAGAAAGTGTTCAGCGGAAACATGTGAGGGTAAATTTTAACCAACGTGAAATGTAGTGAAATAGTCCTAGTTATATTACATATGTAATTTACATCCACATCCTGCCTGTTTTCAAATATGTTAAACATGAAACTATTTAAACTGATACCGAAATCTCAACTCGAGTAACAAATTCTTCCAATGGAATACATATTTAAGTATTATCTGCCGAACGAATTGTTAATGCTACAAATATTTCAAAATTGGTTATTTTCTTTAAAATTTCGATAGACTTACAAAGTTACCTACCCATTTACACGAAGCATCGAGGGATAATTTTATCACAACGACGAACGTATTCGAAGATTCGTGCTGTTTTCACGTTGATATATTATTTGGTAGAGAAAGTAAAGTTTTTTGAATTCGATACAAGAAGTGTTCATTTCCAGATGTTGGAAAACTTTATAAATGTTAGAATTCTTCGTTTACAGTTTTGTGATTTTCCCAGTTCGCCGAAAGCTTTTTGAAAGATACTCATGAGATAGTGTTCGATAAAAGATGAATGTTGTTTTCTGTTTTGTAAGGAGATTCTAAATTGTAGCGAAGTTTACAATTTCGGATGGCGAAAATTATTGCTTTTACGACGGGTTTTTATAGTTTTGAATTATTGAATTAGTTTTTCTATTTAATCTGCGTTCTGCGTATATTTCCACGTCGAGCGTTGCAGTATATTTGCAGCATGAATACTTATCTACATTTTATGCGAATTTCAAGGAGTTTCGAACGAAGTGTTCATTTTGTGTACATAGGGTATTTTAATTCATCGGGAGATGAAGAAATAGCGAGTACTAGCAAATAGTTTTAATAAAAGCTGGCTACGAAGATTCGTCGTCGTGTTTCATAATGGGAAATATTTTGTTACTGCAGACTGAACTTTTGCGCTGGTACATTTACATATTAAAAGAAGTATAATCTCGAAGACATTCACAGACAGATTTGTTGTCTTTAAGGAGTATTATCAAGTGCACTAGGATCGAGTGTTACTCGGCTATTATTGCTAATCATTAACTAGGTTTCTACTAATGAATTATTTCGAATTTAGCAGCCTTATTATGCGAAATCCTGCTAATTTTCTCATTAAGCGCTATTTAGTTTCAGTACAATACTCGTCGCTGCTTTGAAATTGCCACCAAAGTTCTATCAGCTTTTGTCATTATTTAATCTGAACTATTTTCTAAGTTTGCAAATTTTTCACTTATTAAAATCTTCCAGCGGTGTGTTTAGTATTTCATTAGATATACAAAGTGCTTTCGGTACCTACGAGTGGGTATGTTCCAATTTTAAAAACGTGATAGTTTTGTATCATCAATGTTAATTTAGCATGCATTTCGATATTTATTTTGTGAGCATAGGTATGTATTAAGTATTAAAACGGCATGGCATGGAAGTGAAATTGGGTAAAAAAAAAAGAGGAAATGAATAATTTTTTTATTATCAGTTTTATGAGCGAGCTTTTATAATAAAAAAGTGGAAACCTTGGACGATGTTGCTATTTAAAGTGAGTATTTGAGTTGATGTCATTAGCATTACCCTACTTCAACCTTTTGCTTTTAAATATTATTTTGTATTTTGAAAATATTTTCATTGTGGGCTCGTATTCTTCGTTTATTGTCATTTTATTTTAAGTCTGAGAGATGTTCTGGTGTTTATTTTATAGATCGTTATTTGATCATTTTTTTAAATAAAAGAATGAACTATCTACAGGGTGTTACATAGCTGATGTCTGTCCTTCCATTGGAAAAATAGGCAACTCATACTGAGCATAAGTGAGTATGTTTGACTACTCTTGGAATTGAAGGAACAATGTTATGTTCAGCCGAAAAATTGATTTCCCAATCTTATTCATAATTTTTAATTTGTCATCAAATTTTAAGGATAAGTGGAGAGTTGCAGTTTCTGCCGTTGGAAGGTGCATTCATTTTAGTTTTCTTTCACCTAAAAGTTTTGGGGTTAGGTGATCAAAGAGCTCTAATAGCTAATAAAATATTCAAAAAAATATTTAATTAATTTTTTCAAGCGGGTTTCTCGAAATTAAACACGCATAATTTTTGATTCGAGCGAGATACTCGTAGAAAGCAGCAATTTGCGCCATTGGGAAAATGGTGCTTTTTTTACATAAGTATGTCAAGTTCATAATAATGGTAGGCTAATGTAAACAAATTAAAAAAATTTGCTAAAATTGAAAAAAAAAAGTTGTGTTTTTTGAATATTTTTCGTGGCTAACAGAACTCTCTGATCACTAAACCATTCGTTCATTTTTTTTCCAATTTTCATTAAAAATATTCGAAACAACCTCTTCAAGATGACCTTGGGGCCTAAAAATCATGTCTGGGCTTGTTTCAAGTAGATATCTCTCATATACCGCAATTTCAGCAAAATCGAGCAACTTTGATTTTATTTTGCCCTTTTTCAAGAATTGAGTAGATATTTTTGACTTCAGAAAAATTTCACATGAAAATAGTTGGAAAAAAAATCAAAGTTGCTCGATTTTGCTGAAATTGCAGTATATGAGAGATATCGACTTGAAACAAGCCCAAA
>FIZU01016020.1:0-19555 GCA_900064475.1 Pseudococcus longispinus | reverse complement strand
AAATGGACACTTTTTTAGGATTGACCCCAGCCATTAGACATATCCATGTCAAAAATCCGAATATTTCCGAATGGGCAATTCTTACCAAGTTGAAACTAAGCGATAAAACTTTTCATAAATTTCAAACCATTTAAAAATGGCCAAAAGTACGTGTAATAGTGCATCGCATGGGTTTAGAATATGGATCGTAATTCTTGCGCGAAAGTCCTAATAAACTCGTTGAATTTTTCCACGGTCAAGCAATTCCATATATACTGAGAAACACTTTACGAGGGTAATATGCGATCTTTGCTTTCCTCATCGTGCATGGTGAACATAGCCCCTATATCGTTTTGCCGTTGGTTTATTCGTGAATTAGGGAAGAATTTTCATTCGACCAATTTTTTTCCTTCAATTTTTCGTATAATAATTGATGGTTTCATCGCGATATGCGGTGTGAGGGTTTCTCTCTAGCTGGGATTAGGTACTTTGGAGTAGAAAAAAAAGTATGTATATATTTATACAGGGTGGTGCGGCAATCGTCAGCCAGAAACGAGATTTGGATACAACAGGGTAGCACTAAAAAAAATACTAGATGAACACGTTGTTCATCTCAACATTCAAGGTACAAATTAATTTTTGAAACAAATCGAATTAAAACCAATTTTCAGTCATTAGAATGGGTGGTACTTTAAAAACTGAACAAATTGAAGGACTATAAAAATAATTTCAAATAAAAAAATTCGAGAAAAATCAATCGAGGGAATGAAAAGTAATTTGAAAAATGAACAATTTCTGTTATGTTCATTGTTTGCCCATAATCAAAGCTGAAGGTGCTGTAACACTCGAAGTAAGTAAAAGAATTAAAAATTTTTTACAATTTTTTCTACTTTTCAATTACTTATCCTCTTCAAATTTTGGATTTTCATTTCAATTGAAAATAAAAATTATGTATAGCATGTCTTTCGTGTCATTGGGCAATTTTGAACCAAAAATCGAGTCTGTTGACGTCAAACGTCATTTTCAAAGTTATGTAATGTTGCTTCAAGTGCTGTCTACATTCTACAATCGTTATGTTTGTATCCTGACAATATTACCGAATTATTTTCTCACGACCCTCTCCTCTTACTTACCAAAAAATCGCATAAATGGAACCAAGCAAACCAAATTCTGCTTACGAAAATAAAATAAATCGAACAAGGTAAAATCCATCGATAAAAATCTTTCGAACGAAGATAATCATCGAAGTACATTACACTCTTACGATCGAACGCGTTGTTGTCGTGCGAATTCGCCTAAACGAGGCCAAAAAGCTAATTTGATAGGTGCGGCTGGGTACATAAGCTGTATAAGTGTATAATACGCAGTAGGTCTAGGTACACATCGTAAGTAGGGTAGATTTTCGATCATTAGCGGTGAGAAAATGTAATTTACTCGAACATTTTCGAATTCGTCGACGACGTAATAACGAAAACGATTAAAAGCAGACCGTGTACGATACGTCGTTGGTGGCTGAGGGGCCGGACGCGGGGCTGGGGTCGACGTGACGTGGCGCTAATTTATGCTGACTGGCTTGTATACGTTTACGAAGCGAGTATACATATACCATACTGCGAAATCAAAATCAAATTGGCACCGTTCGATAAACGCGACGCGAGATGAACTTACAGGGCAACACGGTTAGGTGTAAGTCATTAATTACTTACAAAGTGGGCCTAATAAACGAGTGTTATGTTGTGCTCGCGTATACTACACCCTGGTCGTATATATCAAACGCCATCGGCGTATGGCGAACGATACACGTTAGTGTAAATAATGAACTTGCCATGGGAGCTCCATTAGCTAGTTGTGAATTTTTAATTGATAATCTCCCTCGTCAAATGTGCAGTGTAAGGCCGAGTGCTGACGCCAGTGTTGCGAACCATCCGAGGCAGCTTAGGCTCACAATTACAACGTATCGTATACAGGGTGTTCCGGGAATCGCTGTCATGCGCGAAATTTGGATAAAGCAGGGTACCGTTGGGAAAAAATTTTAGATGGACGTGTTGCCTATCTCAAAAATTTAAAGGGCAAATTTATTTTCGAAAAAAATTTAATCAAAATTAATTTTCAATCATGAGTATGGGAAGTACTTTGAAAATTGAACAAATTTCCATATTATGATTTTTTGCCCAATTTCAAAATTGAAGAGTCAATAAAAATTTGAAATAAAATTAAAAAAAAAATTCAATCACGGGGATGAAAAGTACTTTGAAAAATGAACAATTTTTCTCATGTTCATTTTTTGCCTAAAATCGAATTTCAAGGGACAAAGTAACAAAGAGAGTAAAAAAAATTGTAAATTTTTTGAATTTTTTCACTTATTTCGAGTGAAATAGCCCCTTCAATTTAGAAGTTGCGCAAAAAAATCATCAAATGAAAATTTGTTCGATTTTCAAACCACTTCCCATACCCATGATTAAAAATTGGTTTCGATTAGATTTTTTTGAAAAGAAACTCGCCCCTTGAATAATTTAGATAGGCAACAAATTGATCTAAAAATTTTTTACTGATACTCTGTTGTACTCAAATCTCGCTTATTGCAGACAATTCCCGGAACATCCTGTATATTTATGGGAAAATAAAGTTATAATCTCGAAGCGTAGAGTAACGTATGCTATTTCAAGACTGTAGTAATAAATCAAGTACGTCTATAGCTCGATTCGATATTTATACTTGCACATGGATATTTCATGCGTATCGTTTTTTCGTTGTTATATAACAGTGTAGGTAAATAAGGAAAAAGGTTTATCCAAATTGAACTTTTATTGCTGCGAATTGTCAACAGTGGTCTTTCGAACAAATCTTTTAAATTCTCTTACCATATCTTATATGTATCATTTCTGGAGTAAATTGTTTGAAAAGTAGTTCGTTGAAAATAGATTTCATTATTTATCTCCTTAAAAGTTGTTTTATGATGGAAAGTATCTCAGTAAACAGAAACAGGGTCAGAATACTCTCAAAATGGAGGAGAGATTTGCATCATTAGCAAAATTTTATACAATTATCGTTTCTTTGGCGATATCTATAGATCAATGTTGTTTCCCAACAGAGCCGGGAAGTAATCGACCAACGGATGCTTTTAAAATTCATGCATTTTGGACATAGTAATTTGTTATTTCAGGAGTAAGTATTGCAAGTTGCTAATAGATCATCATCGGGTATATTATTTAAATCGAATACAAATTGAAATAACGTTAAAAACGTCTCCTGGAAAATTATCGATGTCGAGACTATTTGAAAAACTTTGTTGGCAATAAATTTATGGAAAAAGTTAGCATCCAGCATACTTGATTCTTGCCCAAATAAAATAAGACAGCTATTTTAAATTTTATAAATGCTCGAGAATTTGGAAACTGCGTTTACACAAGGTTTCAGATGAGCAGTGGATTCCAATATAATACTTGGTAGAAATTAACTTTTGAAATTGCTCGAAACCACAATAAAGTTACAGCTGGATACGATCAACTCTTACAATTAGTGGAAAAGTAATTTCAGATTTCATGTATGATGCAATGAAACAATTTGTTTGAAACGCTAAAAAATCATAGCACAACAAACACTTCTGATTCTGAAGCCAAGTTCTCGCCTAGAACAGAGCAGCTGGGGCTACCAGTGAGTAATTTGGATGATCATGATGGTAAACTTGAAGATGACAGTTGTTCATCATTGAGAAGCTAATTTGAATGAGAATTTTAGAAATCAGGGTAACTATCCGACATTTTGTTAGACAGATTTCTCGCACTAGGAAAGTTTCAGAAATTGACTTTTTGACATTTTGTCAGACTTTTTTTGAACTTGGAAAAATGTTGAAACTTATTTGTTTTTTTGGACTTGAAAGATTTTAGAATGCATATTTTAGCTCAAAATGCATATTTTTTGCATATTTTGGTCATTTTTGGTGCATATTTTACCATATTTTGCCAAAATACCAAATTTAGAAGCATATTTAACAAATTTTTGAAAACTAAACTACGCTCAAAAACACCACTAAAATCAGAAATTGCCAAATTTTTTTTGAATAGACCAACACTAATTTTTTAGTTTATTTATTTAATAACTAAGCTCGTTTTGTTACATATTTCTGTAGAAGGTGATTATTTAGTTACATTTAAAAGAATAAAGCATTAAAATGCATTTTGTACTTCTTTTTACGGCAACGTTGATGTTCAGTTTCAAAAAAGCTGTAAATTGATACCCATATTACAGGTGCATATTTTAGCATATTTCGATTTTTTGCATGTATTTTTGCATGTTTGAAGCATTTCTAAGTGCATATATACAGGGTGTTCCGGGAATCGTCTGCCATAAGCAAGATTTGGATACAACAGGAACTAAAAAAAAACTTTATGGACACATGGTGCTCAAGTTTAAAAATGAAGGAGCTACAAAACTTTTGAAATCGGCAGCAAAATCGGTTGACAACCCTGCGTTCAAAAATTGTTCCGACCCCAGAAGCGAATAGCCCATCGAAAAAGCAAAATGATACTTCATTACATTGGCATGCCTATCTTTAAAATTGAAGGAGTTATTGCAACAAGAAACTCCTGTGTAAAGTATTGTCTATCTCAATTTATTACGGTACCCTGGTGAAACATGAAAATTGCATTATTTCATCAAAACAATGCATGAAACATGTGTAGCTTTTTGAGAGGGACAAAAAAAGTTATGTGAAAAATTTGCCTATCTTTAAAAATTAAGGCGCTACAGAGCCTTAAACTTCGCATTGTAGCGCCTTCATTTTCAAAGATAGGCAAATTGTTCGCATAACTTTTTTTGTTCGTTTCAAAAAGTTACACCTGTTTCATGCATTGTTTTGACAGAACTATGCAATTTTTGTAAATCACTGCCCCTTCAAAATCGAGATGGGCACTTGGTGTACATAAAGTATTTTGTTAGTGGTACTCTGTTATATCTAAATCTCAAGTTTGGCAGACGATTCCTGGAACACCCTGTACGTACATATTTTGCGTTTTAAAAAATATAGACATTTTGTCAGATATTTTTGGACTGAAACAAATTTTCAGATTTTCATTACCTTTTCAGAGATAATGCTGAATTTTAGGCATTTTGTTGGACAAAAAAATTAGGAACTTTTGAACTTTGAAAATTAAGACAAAATAGTTGTCCCTCCGAATGGAAAAACAACTGGCTTTGGCTCTCTAGTCTGCCAACAGGATTACTATCATTTTCAAATCTACTTGTCAACTATTAAAAACATTCTACCAAATCACCAGGCCTTCGAGGAGTGCCACCTGTGTGGCCGCTCGGGCACCCCCCCCCCCTCAAGTTGCGATTAGAGTTTTTACACCTTCCCAGGCCACTGACCACGAAATTGGATACCACTTTTCTTACCTTACTAGGGGGTCAAAAAGTTGCAGATTGCTGAAAAATCTAGACTTTTGGTTTTGAAAAAAATAAAATACCCTTCGCTTAGTACCAAAACCGGGCCTAAATGGCTCCTATTGACCCAAAAAAATTGAAACGTTTTTATTGCAGTGTGACCAATTTTCGACTTTCATTAAAAAACTTAAATCATTTTTTACAAAAATTGAAAGATGATCACCCTGCAATTAGGTAAAACTTTTCAATTTTTGCAATCGAAATAAATTTTTTGGATCAATAGGCGCCATTTAGGCCCCGTTTTGGTACCGAACGAAGGATATTTCTTTTTTTTAAAAATCAAAAATCTTGATTTTTCAGAAATCTGCAACTTTTTAACCCCCTGGTAGGGCAGGAAAAGTGGAATCCAATTTCGAGGTCAATGATTTGGGAAAGTGTAGAAACTGAAATCGCAACTTTTTGGGGGTGTGCCCGAGGTGCCACATAGGTGGCACTATCCAAAAGTGGACAAAAACCGTGTTTTTTCCCGCGAATGTTACCCCACTTTGAGGCCCCTTAGCTCCACTCCCCTTTGAGCAAGGGGTCTAAAATTTTCTATGGTTCATCCTCAACTAAATATGAACCATCCACCTGAATTTGGTGAAAATCCGAGATGTTTTTTTTTTCGTGCTCCACCCTAATGTAGATTTGGTGTTTGTTGTAGAAGTGCCTTTTGAGGATTTCGGCCTTCCAACCTGCACATTTACTCCAAAAAACTACATTTCAAGAAGATCATTTTCCCCTGTTCACGATATTGTATGATGGCTACAGGACACTCAAATCAACCTAGGAGACTGTCCTCTTGCATCAAGTACAAACCGAAAACATTTTTTCAATTTTATCGATTTCAATTGAATGAATATTATTGGGGAAAAAATTCCAACTTTGATCAATTTTTCTTTGTTACCAAAATTTTATACTTTTATCCAAATTTCTTGTTTTTTTTTCATGCCCGGTAGAAAACCTGAACAACGGTTCAAACGCTTTAGCCGGAATAAGGGCGATTCTAGTATACCACACAAAACCCCGTATTGTATGTACATAGAGGTGTGAAAAATGAATATTGAATACGAAACACGGCCTCTTGCAAAAATGTCAAGCTACCCTCTCACGTTCGCGGTAAAAATTCGGTATTCGTGCGATAATACGCCAAGTAGCCGGAAAACAAGGCCGGTACGAGGCATGTAACCGACCCTCAGATCATTAATTTAACTCATTAAACAAATAAGCCGGTCGGTTACACGGTTATTTGGTTAATCCGAGGGGTATATTTGACGATATCACGTTGAAGCTGGCCTAGTTTCCATCGGCTGTGGTAATAACGCCATATAAGATTATCATTTCATCGACGATATACGTATACTTAGCATACTCTATGGTCAATTCGACCCTTATAATTTGACGATTCTCGCGTTACGACAACATCCTACCTATGATAATATACGTCAAATGATACCTCATTGTACATCTCGTTACCTTCGCTCTTATGATTACAGGTTAGCAGACGACTATCGAGGGGCTAGCGATAAAAAGGACATTTTCCACACTTCTCTCTTCTTCTATCTCTTCCGACCATCTTCATTGCCCTCGAAATAAAACGTAAACACCAACACGGGAGGCTGGGCGAAGGCGGCAAAGCGTCGTCACTTGGCGAGCCCGCAACCGACACTCATCACACCCATCAGCGAGGCCACCAATGATGACAGTGATGCTTATCCGACGACATTTGAGAAGAACCGCCGCCACCACAGCCACTACAACGACGACAGCCACTTCTTCAGCCAGCTACTACGCACAACCGCAATATCCGGCCCATCCGTTGAAATTTCGAATGAATTACTCGTCGCCTACCAGGGCTATGCGTTATTATCGAATTTGGATTTACACGTGCAATGCCGTTCTATTTGTTTGCGTAATCGGTTTCATAATCGTCGCTTGTAAAGTAATAGTGGCCGATCCGCGCCGAACCTTGATACCGGACTTCACCCTCACCCATCCCAGTTTACTATACGCTTATTTCGCGCTCATTATGCAAAGCGGCTTCCTCCAGTTGGTGGGCTGCTTAGGTGCTAGAAATCTAAACGAGCGTTTGTTGAACGTTTATTGGTGCTTATTACTGTTACTACTAATCGGCGACGTTTTACTGGGCTTATTTTGGGTACACCATTTCGAATATATCGTTACGCAAATGCGTCCCGTGCTAAAGACTCGGTTTCGTACGCAATACGGTACGGACGACGATTTCACCGAATTATGGGACATGGTGCAACGTAACGATCAATGTTGCGGAGTCGAAAACTACAAAGATTTCTATCAAAATTATTCCTTCGTTAATTGGGGTAAGTATCAAGCTTTTTACCTATACCTATTCTAACCCTCTACCTACCGTCAATTTGTATAATTAACAATAATCATCGTTGCACGAAAATATCGAGGTCGCAAACCCCTTCCTTCGGCTCCCTCGCCGCCTTAATATACGCGACCATCTTTCAAAGACAATATACACACGCAGCCGACAAGTCTACCACCTCTTTCATACAGCCCAGCTAATTAATACCTCGACCAGCCACGTCATTCCACCTCCTTTTAATTAAACCCATACACTTTTTTGTCGCCTATAAGCCAAGCGTCTACGCGCCGCACCGCGCAACGAAATTTCCGCCTTTCGATTCTCTCTAACGATGACGAAGCCATTCTCAGGTATCGCCTGGCGAAAATGCTGTTTCGTGTCCAAAAGACCTTGCACAGTCTTTTATCCGACATACTATACGCAACAATGATTAAGAACACAACATTTTTCACGCTTCGTAACCACATACAAAACGTCAAACGAGAAACACTCGCCGTATCTTCCTTACACCCAAATCCATTCCGCCATAAGGGTGTGTTACGAACGAGTATTTGTCTGCGAGTTAAGGCGGCGCGGTGTACCGTGTCGTACGAAAAATAAGGAAAAGACGAGAAAACAAGCGTCAAGAGCTCAAAAACGACAACTCACATCGAGCTACCTTTTCGGTCTCTTACGAAACTCCTCCTTTGGGGTACTCCGATTCGGATTCAAATGGCAGAAAAACAGCAAATTGTTGATTTCGCCCGCAATTTCGTTCGTTTCCGTAGGAGCAACAAAAAAAAATAGAAACGAAATGAAAAATCCAAACAAAAGAGATAATATTACAAAAATGCACGTAACAATATGTCGGCTTTCTTTTCGAATAAATATCACAATGACCGGTCGGCGTAAAATTCTGATGGAAAAAGCCGCCGGGTCGCCGAATATACTCGACACGATGATAAGATGGGTGAATTTTCCAAACCGCGGTATTCTCGATGACGGGAGAATTTCCGGGTATTTTTATCCTACCCCCCACGTCATGTCACCTCTTCAACTCAAAATCATTTCATCGAAATACGTTCATAATCTTGAGAAATATCTTCATCCGAACTATTTCACCCCTAGACTCATACTCCTTCGAAAAACTACTTTATTGAAGTTCGCAAACAAAATCCATAAATATAAAATCTACGACGTGTCTGTCCGTCCGTCTCTGTGTCTGTTTGTCCGTCCGTCTCTCTGTTTGTCAGTCTGTAACACTGATATTTTCCGTGACTTTTCGACATTTTGTCTGACTTTATACGTTGATGCCATTTTTTAAAAAGCCTGAAATGACTTCTAGGCATTTTGCTAGCCTTTTTGAAACTTATAAGAATTTTGAATATGGAACCGACCCACCTACCGCTACTAACGACTCGAGTTCTAGAAGAATTCACTATCAATCCGTAAATTTCGCATTGTGAATTTTGACGACAATCCTCGAAATTTCAGGGACTGGTTCGCACAAGTCCTAACCGTTATCGACGAAAACGATGGTATTCCACCACCTCGAGAAAAACTGCTGCAGTTGCGCACCTACCTCACGGGGTTTCCTTGATGAAATTTTTAAAAAAGCCTAAAACGACCAAATAGGTGATTTTCAATTCAAAATGACAATTTTGACTAAAATTATCAAAAGTTGGACAGAAAAAATGACAATTAAAAAACAACCATTTTAACCAAAAATGGTAATTTTGACAAAAAATGATGATTCCGACCAAAAATGACAATTTTGACAAAAAATGAAAGTTTGGAACAAAAAATGACAATATTGACAAAAAATGAAAGTTTGAACCAAAAAATGACAATATTGACAAAAAATGAAAGTTTGGACCAAAAAATGACAATATTGACAAAAAATGAAAGTTTGAACCAAAAAATGACAATATTGACAAAAAATGAAAGTTTGGACCAAAAAATGACAATATTGACAAAAAATGAAAGTTTGAACCAAAAAATGACAATATTGACAAAAAATTATGAGTTCGTCCAAAAACGACAGGTTTGACAAAAAATGACAATTTTGACCAAAAATAACGACTTTTACCTTGAAATAGCAATTTTTACCAAAAATTCACAATTTGGACAAAAAAAAGTTATTGAAGAAAAATGAAGATTTTGACCAAAAATCACATTTACTATCTTGATATGATAGTTTTTATTTTGAAATCACAGTTCTGACAAAAAAATGACAATTTTGACAAAAAACGACCATTTGGACTAAACATGAAAAAAGACAAAAAATGACAATTTCGACAAAAAAACGATCATTTGGACCAGAACGTTGGACAGAAAAAATGACAATTGATAAAAAACAACGATTTTAACCAAAAATGCTAATTTTGACAAAAAACGATGATTCCGACCAAAAATGACAATTTTTGCCTTGAAATGACAATTTTGACCAAAAATAACAATTTTTACCATTAAATGACAATTTTGACCATTAAATGACAATTTTGACCAAAAATAACAATTTTTACCATAAAATGACAATTTTGAGAAAAAATGAAAGTTTGGACCAAAAAATGACAATATTGACAAAAAATGATGGTTTCGACCAAAAACGACAAGTTTGACAAAAAATGACCATTTTCACCTAAAAATGACAATTTTGACCGAAAGTAACGATTGTTATCTTGAAATAGCAATTTTTACCAAAAATTAAAATAGTAGTTTATTTCACTGGTTGGATAATATATTTTTCGTTAACGAGGGAGAAAAACGCTTCTTTTTACTAACGAATGGTCACCAGGAGTGAGAAAAAGTGGCACTTTTACTCACGGTTAACGAAAAAAAAAAATTATTGATGAAAAATGAAGATTTTGACCAAAAATTACATTTCCTATCTTGAAATGATAGTTTCGATTTTGAAATCACAGTTTTGACCAAAAAAATGTCAATTTTGACAAAAAACGACCATTTGGACCAGAACATGAAAAAAAAACAAAAAATGACGATTTTGACCAAAAAAGATGACAATGTTGACTACAAACTGACAAAAATTACAGTTTTGACCAAAACTGGTTTTTTTTTTACAAAAAGTAACGATTTAGACCAAAAGTAACAGTTGTTACTCTGAAATGACTATCTTTACTTTTAAATGACAATTTTGACGATAAATTGATGACGATATTGAACAAAAAAATGGCAATTCTGACAAAAAATGACATTTTCGACTAAAATCACAATTTTGGTCTGATGTCAGACTATATGAAACTTGACGTGTCTGTCTGTAACGCTGACATTTTCGATTTTTAGACATTTGGTCAAACTTTATAAAACTGATAAAAAATTTTGTAATCGAAGAGAAATCGGTTCGTACGTAATAGCAGTTAAGGAGAAGCCGCCAAATACAGCAATAAAATGAAAAAAATTACCAACGAGCTATCAAAAGTGAATTTTTTTTATGAAAAAACTTACAATTTACTCATTTTCAAGGTGTTTACCAAATCGCAAAAATGGAGATTCGAGCTCTTATAGTTTTTTCGAGTTATTTAAAAAAATCGGGTGATTTCAAAATTTTTCCGAGGGTATTAGCAATACCCCCCTACTTATTCATTTTATGTACTTTTGAATCATTTTCGTTATGTTTTATAAAAAGAGGAGGAGCAAAAATACCAAAAAATGTTTTGGTCGATAGATAATGGAAATATGCACCAACATACTCAAAAATCAGAACCCTACAGCAATCAAAAGAGGGAAGAAAACTGCAATTTTTCAATTTTTCAATTTTTCGATCTTAGAAACCCTCGAATGATGCCCCTAAACGGCCTTTAGCATGTAGATTTTTTGTGTGTGCGCTCAAAGTGCCTTTTTGGTGGTTCCGATTTTCCAGTCTTCATTCACCCTAAAAAAAACTACATTTTTACGAAGAGCAGTGCTCGAATTGAAGAATATCACCAACCGGAACGCATTTTACTCCAAATTTTTTGTCAAAACATGTCTAAAAACCAAAATTGCAAACAGAGTGTTTCTTTGTCAGTTAGGACACTACAACAGTCATTCTCTAGCGATGAAAACGCCCGAACGTCGAATTTCGTTCCACGAAGCTACGTGAGAATTTCAACTTACCGGTCAAGTTTAAACTCCCGCGTAGCGTCGTGAAACGAAATTCAACGCCCGGGCGTTTTCAAGCAAAGACGTGGTGCAGTGCCCTATTGTCAGGATCTCTCTATCCATCTTGACAATTCCTGAATGCCAGTGCTGAATTTAGCATGTCAGGTTTTTATCGTGCACTTGGGAAGAGGGTGAAAAAGAAAAGCTTGATTTTTAGGAAAAATTGTTAAACATAACTATTATTTTATTAAAATACGAACACGTATTTAGCCCAAGCGAAACGAGGGTGAAAATTTTTTCAAAAAAAAAAACATTCAAAAGCTGAAATTTCATCATTTTAGTGGATGATAAATTGACAAAACGGAACGCTGTTCAGATTTTTTTAAAGAAACGAAACTCAAATTTTTTTTTTACGAACCGGTAATTACGGATTCAATTCGAGCCCTAACGAAAACCACACGGACTCGAGAGGTCAAAAAACATATATAGTGAATCAGTGATACCTCACTCGACAACATCGAAATGTTTTGATTTTTTGCTCCACCCCCTTCATCATTCTCGGGAACCTTGGGAGGATAGTCCAAAATTACCTCATCGAAATACATTCCAGAGGTCAAAAGGCATACCTACACATTAACGTCATCCCAGTTAAAATTGTCAAAAATTCTGAATCGAATCTCATTCCTCAACTTTTATCGGTGAAATAACGTCAAGGAGGAGTTGCAAAACTCCATTTCTATTCCTTATTAAATGACGTCAAAAAATTACGAATTTTAGATCCCCGTCCCTACCGACACGTATTTAGGTCAAAATAACACAAGAAATGGATTCAGGGACTTCTAAATTTGAATCAAGGCGAAATGTTTGGAAAAAAACTCGGGAATAGGAAATAATAACGAGTTTTAGTTGTCAGTGTCATAACTCAATACAAAGGAAATTTCCAGAAGTTGAAATGTCATAACTCAAAATAGCTTTTCAAATTGAATATTGATCAAATAAAGTTAATATCGAATAAAAACTCAAATTTTTCAATTGTGATTTAAAAAAAGAGAAATTTCGATTTTCAAAATTGAAACATTCTTACTTTTTCGTACCAGTAGACACCTCAAATTGGCATTTTTTGGGTACTGTTTCCAATCAGGATCTTCAACAAATTTTTTACACTAGAAAACATCATTCAACACCATGTTCATAGTTTCAATTTCTATCATTTTGTTGGTGTCATACTCTTTGGAAAAATAGCGCTGTAGAAATTCACTATTCCTCAAAAATCCCTTTTTTATGACTTCCTCTTCCTTTCCAAAAAAATTATTACATCGGAATTGTCTCATAAGTTTATAAAATTAATTTCAATTTGAAAACTACTTTTCGATAATATTTGAAGAAAAATTTCCAACTTTCCACAACCATCACTACCTTAAAATAAAAATCGTCTCCTCTCGAGACATTTTTCTCATTTATATTCGCACTTTCTCAAAAGATGACGAAACATCAATAAAACCGTACAGTACACACATAGCAACACCTAACCACAACAAAACCATCTCACAATAGCCTTCCTTCCCGAAGGAAAATCCGTCTAAAAAGAACGTCGCTCCATCTAGGGAAATAAGAAAAACCACGCAAATAATTTCACAAGTGTTCTCGAGCTATACATAACAACCGCTGCGAAAGAATAAAAAAGACGCTAGATGCCACCGAAAAAACCCGAAACCAAGAAGGCGAAATTCTACAACAATCTCCCGTTTCTGCTATTCATCGTACTACTTCCTCGAATTACTTTTAAATAAAATCCCGCTTCAACATCTGCGACCACTTTTAATTACGCGCAATGCTCGATAACAGACGAAACTGCTGCATAAAAAAACCCTCGCTACTTTTAATTTCTTTAATAATGGTACATCGAAATCGTCGTTGAAAAATTAAATGGTATAAAAGGAGTAAAAAAATAAGAACAGACGTTTTTTTTTCTCTCCTTTCTTTACACCGAGCTATAGCAATCTCTTTGAATGGTTGACAAGTTGACGAAATATCCCAAGGGGTATACTTCTATATGGATTAAAAACAGTTCATCGTTGTATTAGCAATATTTTCAAATGGATTCGTTGGGTTCGGTTGGGGGAAAAACCACGTAAGCTCAGAGACGAAACTTGATCAAAAATGGGGAGGGGGTTAAAAGGATAAATTTGCCGATCAATATTTTTTTTAATGAGAAATTTGCCGAATAATTATCGACTTTGTCATCCATCTGCTTCGTAATTACATATGCAAGGATTTTTTTAGTCGAGCCGAGTGAAGTTGTTGAACAGAGCACTCAGGGCATGAAAATTGAGTCAAGGTTTTGAAACGGTTTAAGCAAAAGAAAAGTGAAAAAACCATGATTTAGGAAAAATTAAAAAAAAAAACAAAAAAATTATGAAAATTTCTTGTTGCCCGAGCGAGGCGAGGGAAATTTTTTTTCGTAAATTTCGTTCGTAAAGCAATAATTGACCATTTTTGCGCATTCAATATTAACAAAAAAATGAAATTAAAAAAACACGATTTCTCGAAGAATTTCATGGAACATAGGGAAAGCACTGAAGCTTTTTGTGGCAAAATTTTTTTTCAAATTTGTTCAGAAAGCAAAAATTAACCAGTAAGTTTTTCAGAAACAGTTCAACAAATTTTCATAATTTGACGAGTTTTTTAAACTTTGGTCGATTTTTAAAGTTGGTTTGCAACATTTTGCCGATTTTTCGAAATTTTCGGCAAATCTCACTGAAGGTACAAGATTTACCAACTTTATGACGGCCCCAAAAACTACTCGTAGTAAGAAATTAATTCAAATCAATCAAGTTTCAGTACCTAATTTAAAAATCAAGTGGTGCCTCAAAACTACAAAATTCCAAAAAAATTGAACATATTTTTCAATTTTTTGAAATTAGAGATTAAGTTGGTATATTGAAGAGTGGAAATAACATCTTTTCAATTCTACAAGATTTTTTCTAGGAATTGGACGTCATTGCTGGTTAATGGGGAGAGTGGGGAAAATTTGAAAAATTTCATTAAAAAACAACCAAAATAAGGGCGGCTTCAGTTTACACCTAGTTTCAAGATGAATGATAATCAGGGTGTCTACCAAATCGCAAAAATAAAAATTCGTGCTTTTTTCGTACTATTTTAGAAAAAATTTCGTGCTACAAATTTTCACATATTAAAAAAAATTGTATGGGTAAATATTACCAATACATCCCCTTCCCCAATTATACACTGTGTGTGCTTTTTGAATTAATTTTCAGAATTTTTTATTAAAAAAGGGGAAAAAAACGTTGAAAATGAAATCGGTCGATACATAGATAATCGAAAGTTATCTACAACATACTCAAAAATTAGCCATCTACGGCAATCAGGAAGGGAAGAAAACTGTTATTTTGACATTTTTTGAGCTTGGAAATTCTTGAATTATGCTCCTAAAACCACCCAAAATGACTGAAGAGGTCGCCCCTAGAAGCACCCTTTGTTCCGACCTTCCAGCCTTCATTCGCCATAAAAAATTACATTTTACGAAGAACATTTTTCACTTTTTCAATGCTGTGTGATGGCTACAGACCACTCGGGCGATCTAGGAGGCTGTCCTCTGGCATCAGGGACGAACCGACGAATTTTCTAGGAAAAAGAAGCAGAATCATTGAAAATGCCAATTATAGCTATTGAAAATTATCTTGGAACATGTTGAGCTAAAATTGAACAAAAATATATATTCATTTGGGTAGTAGCATATCCAAACAGTGATTCAAAGCTAGGATTTGGCCAACCAAACATTCAGGGGGAGGGGGGATTGAGAACAAAGTTGTTCAATATCAACTTTTAAAAGATATTGGTTCATTATTTCATTAAAATAAGTAAACTTTATCAGCCCATGCTCGAACGAACCGAGGGCAAAAATTTTCCCAAAAAAAGACATGCAAAAGCGGAAATTTCATTATTTTTTCTAAAATTTTTACAAGTCAAGAGAGGCCAGGCCTCTTGACTTTCCAATATACCACTGATTCAAAGGATGGCTGATCAGACAAGAAAATATTCGATCTGATGTAATATTTTGAAAAATATTTATCATTATGTTGCGAAGATGAATAAATTTAATGAGCCCGAGCGAAGCGAGGACGAATATTTTCGCAAAAAAATCATTCAAAGCTAAAATTTTGAAATTTTTCTAATTTAAATTTCAATTCAAAGGAATATTATCGAAAAAAAAACTTCGCTTAATCAGTTTCATCAAAATTTCGTGTTTTTTTTCGTCTCTTTATGCTTTTCGTGCCCTGTAGACACCCTGATAATAAAACCCATTCGCGACCTCTCTACCCCTCTCCTCAATCATCATCCCATAAAATCTATACCATCCAACTCGTGTAAATCGATCCCCTAACTCGATAACTTAAGACTCTTTTCACTCCCCCCTTATACTAAAATATCATTAAGTATTTCGATTAAAATTTAAAGTTACAGTTACCTCGTCGTCAACAGGCGAAGACCTTTTATCACCGACGGCCCTGCTGCCAGCCAGTTGCTGCGGAGGTCTATCGGTCAGACCGGTGACGACGCTAAAACCGCCGGAGGCTCGTCGTAATTTAATATTTTCGACGACGACTACCTCAAGCACAACGGTACCACCACTGCCACCAATATTCTCTACAGCCGAATCGATATCAGTCACAGATTATATAATAACTGATGGCATTCGAATAAGGTGCTCCAGAGATGACGAAGTATTCTACACGACCGGATGCGAAAAACGTCTACTGACGTGGTTACGTTCCAGTCTAGATATATTATTCGTACTAGGTTACTGCGTTATATCATTCCTTAAATTGTGCTTCCTCGGTATTTTACGGTAAGTTGACTACATATCATAATTTATCCATTAGTTGTATCAATCGTTACAGGTATTTCGACCCGAAACAACCTTCGGTGAATTATTTTCGATCGTTTAAAAACATCGAATACAGAACCATTCGCACAAACCGTCGGAAAAATGTTTCCAAATACTCGATAGAATTCTATAGAATTCGCAAAACTTCAGGAACACCTTCATTTTCGACTTATCGATACGATTTCTTGTGAAAATTGCACTTTGGCAACGAAACATTCTAAAATACCGCAATTTTCACTCTTCACTCTATCCGCGAACCGTTTCCATCGATAGATGGGCTAAAATAAAGTGAATTTGGAATAGAAACCCTCATACGTACGTCATCGAATAAAATCTTACGTGCTCGCCGACGTACGTAAATTCATTTCGACTCGGTTATGACGTACAATCGATATATAAATACACTCGTAAACAGACACACATACACAGCCATCCGTATGAATGGCGGAGCCACATTCGATAACGAGCTATACACATTCGTGTGCGCTACGAGCTCAATAAATAAACGTTTCCTTCGCTTTGTTCCGGACCTTTACGTTACCCGCAAGGAATACACGTTTACCGAGATTGTAATTAGTAGAAAATAGTAGTCGACGATACCGGGCCAAAATTACCGCCATAAGATACACGTATAGTCAGTCGCATATCCACCCACACAACAGGACTCAGTTATAGGTATACGAGTATTTAGACTATACACACGTACACTTATTACCTAAACCACTAATTAATCACCACAGGCGAATATCAACGCTTTGTTCGCCAATCTCAAATACATATACAAATTCGCGCCTCAAATTATACCAAATATATTTCGTTCGAGAGGCGAAAACGTACGTATACAAATATAGTGTAATGAAAAATATTCTCAGACTGTGTCGCACGACACGTATATGTGTAGCTAGGTACCTTAATATCTACTACGTATACCAGCGGTGACATTCAAATCACCATATAAAAATGGCCTTTTTCCTCTTCATCCTTATGACCTGTTCCATACGAATACGTACGTGTATTGTTTCGAAACACCGCATCGACGGTACACCACTCTCACACACGAATATATATCTAGTTACGAAATGGTCGTATACGCTTACGTCGCCAAAGGCATCTACGAGTTGCAAAAAAATTTAATTTTCGACCGAAAACTTTCGTACAGTCGACTCGACGGTATGCGAAAGTATATAGTTCCGTATTCGAAGACCAAGCAAAAAATTTCATTTCATGGTGTCAATTTTTTATCATAGATGAATTTTTTTCATCGAATATCCCACTCGATAAGATCTAATTGATGTATACTCATGTCGATGTCGATTTTACAGGTATGAAATACGAGAAATGATACAAAAAATAAAAATTTTACAAAGTGAGCAGCGTAATAACGCCGAATGTCAAGACACCCCGTTTCCGGGAAGTCAGAAATTCCAGCAGATACGTCGATACGATCATAACGGCAGTGTAATGGGTGTAGCGCAACCTCTGCTCGAACGACATGACATGGATGAAGGTAAATTGATCGATATTTTAACTAAAGGTAGAATAGATTGAAGATATACTAAATCGTGATGTTTGATGAAATTTAGGAAATGAATTTCTCAAATTTTTTCATTTCATATCATCGTACGCCATCCTCATTTTATAAAAAATTAGGAACTTGTGAAAGAAAATCACACAGGAGCACTACCATGGTGTTCAATTGCATATCTACTGCATCTGAAAACTCGAATTTCGTAATTTTTCGTAAAAAATTACAATGATTTCTATTTTTTTTTTTTTATATATTTCATCCCCTCCAATTTTTTTATAATTGCAATTTCAAAAAAAGTCAACATTTCAATATGACGGTCTGCAACCCTCAGGTGCTGCCAAAGGGGTAGCAGACTGGGTCAAAGAGGGATGAAAATCGCGAAAAATCGTACAAAATCATGTATATTGCACTTTTTGCAACATTTGCCAGATTTTGTACGATTTTTTGCAATTTTTACACCCTTTAACTCAGTCTGCCACCCCTTTAACGACACCTGAGGTTTGACAGACCATCATATTCGGACTCAGTATGAAAAATTACGTGTGAAAAAACTATTTTCAATGATCAACTCTTCTTCAAGTCAGTTATAAGGCGAACATATCTCATTTTGTACAATATTTCGATATTTTTATGCCCTTTGACCCAGTATGCCACCCCTTTGGCAGCACCTAGGGTTTGGCAGACCATCATATTCGGACTCAGTATGAAAAATTACGTGAGAAAAACTCATTTTCAATGATCAACCTTTCATTAACTTAGTTATAAAGCGAATATACCTGATTTTGTACGATTTTTCGCGATTCCCTTTGGCAGCATCTAGGGGTTGGCAGACTGTCATATTCGGATTCATCGTGAAAAATCCTATACTTAGACATCGATTTCACCTTTCAACCTTTTCATCTCTGAGCTTTCGCCGTGCATGAAAGCAGCATCAGCGAATCGGCAGATTGGTGTTTTTGAGGAAGGGGCTATGTACATTAACTTTTGGGAATGGTCCCAGATTTCAACCTTCTCGGCCATTTTTCACCAGGTGTGGCTTCTGGACTAAATCACCCAAACTCAGGAATGTTTATACCTTTACAATGTAAAAAACAAAATGAAGAGATGACAAGAGGATTTTCGATTTGTAGTAAAAATTTGCACCGGAAATCTGCTTTCAAATTTTCAGACTTTTTTGAACTTATGAAAATTTTCAAAGGGTATGGCCGGATAAGAGGTGAAATTGGCCCCCAACGCTTTTGGGCTCTTATATACCACAGGTGGTGTGCCTTGACTAGAAAAAATGTTT
>FIZU01016005.1:0-11192 GCA_900064475.1 Pseudococcus longispinus | reverse complement strand
TATATGATAGATATCGACTTGAAACTAGCCCAGACATGATTTTTGGGCCCCTAGGTCATCTTGAAAAGATTGTGAGTTCCCAAAATGGCGTCATTTGGGTATTTTTGGAAAAAATAGAAAAAACGAGCGAATTTGGTCGAAATGCTGGTTGATGGCGTACTTTTGTGTCAATAATGATATATTTCAAGAAAAAAAATTTCGACCAGAAATTACCCATTTCAGCGGGAAAATGGACGAAAAAATCGTGTTTTTGCATTTTTGAAGATGACGCACCACGATATCGAGTTCTACAAAAATATGGGGCTTTAAATCTAGATTAACTACACAATGTATATTTTTTCAGAATTCCGCCTCTGAAAGGAGTTACCAAAATGGCCCTCGAAAATCTTAAAATGTCCATTTGACCTTGAAAAATTTCTCGAAATTTTTTTCAAAAAATTTCAAAAATCACACTTGATACTATCTACCACCCTTCCAAGTTTGAAAAAATTCGTGTTAGGAATTTCAGAATACAGAAATTTATGAGGAAAATCGGCATTTCTGACGATATGAGTGTTTAGGAGTGGGGCAAGGGTTCAAAAATTTTACGAGCGAGTTTTTAGACCATAAGGACCAACTACCGCTAGAAAGTTCGAAAATCTCAGCCAAGGGCCGGATTCACCATTCTTACCCAACTATGCTCTTTTCATTCCTTGATCTAATTTTCAGATCCCTCTCCCCCCTATTCAATTCTGCAAAAAATTATTCGCAATTTCAACTCACCGATTAGCCAATCCCTGAATAAACTCAGCCAAAACTGCGGTAATCCGCCGTTATCATTCTTGATAATATTAGGAACTCTGGTAAAAGCGTCATGGTACTCGTACAGCAACCTCTGATTAGTCGGATACTCGAAATCTCCCTGAGTTATCGCGTACATATTATAAAAGCCGAAATATTTCTCTTGTGCGGCCAGGAACTCATGTTCGTTGGTACTTTGGGGTACAATATCGCTAAGTTCTAATCCATCGACTACTTTGGTTACGTTCCAGGCGCTCGTCAGTAATAATAAAATAAATCCTAACACGGTGATAACCTTGACTGATCTTTTGCATAAAAATTGAGCGTATCTTTCGAGTAAATTCTTCCACCATTTTCTACTCTTTTTGAAAAAATCTCCACCGGATTCGGCGTCGTGAGTTGATAATAAACCTCTCAATAGACGAGGATTTTCGCTATTTCTATCCTATAAGGTGAAAAAAATATTAGTATTGGTCGATTTTAATTTACTCGTAAGTGCCAGGTGGAAAACGTACTGATGAATTAGATGCTAAAACCGTTACCGTTTGTTGTCTATCGGGAGGCAGAGCACACGTAATGGTTTGTCTTTCTCTCGAATCGTTATTCGATTTCCTTCGCATCGGTGGCGAACTACCTTCCAAACAAGGCCAATTACCGTTACCGGGCATAATACAACAACAACACAGAATATCTACACGACCAGACCTGTAAAATAGTTGACGTTCGATTAGTAAAGTATTAGAAAAAAAATATCACTACCGAAAACAAAACTCTTACCTTCTTCTTCGTAAATCGATACTAATAATGGCTGGAAATACTAATAAAGAAGTGACTAGATTGAAAAAAACTAGAATCGCAGCTTGCAATGAAAACACTCGTAGAGCGGGTACAGGAATAATTGTAGCTGCTAAAAATGCGCCAACGTTACTTAGAGACGTTAGCAAAACGCTCAGGCCACCTTTTTTCAATACAACTCCGGTCTGTTCCTGTAAAATTGACCATCGATGAGAAAACAATTCGATTTAGGAAAAAAAAAATGGAAATTATTCGAAGAATTTGACTTACATTTTGATGACAATCCGAAGGTGATTGTTTAGCGTAAGCGCTCGTTAAAAGGAACATATCTACAACACCTAAACCTAATCCAAGATATGGTACAATCTGTAAAATAAGTAAAATCAGTCACATTTAGTATTAATTTCCCATTTTTGCACATTTGTTAATTATTATTCGTCGAAGACTCACTTGAGTAGTCGAAGCATTAAATGCAATACCGAACACAGCACAAAATCCTAAAGCTGCTGCATTTGTAATGGCTACTAATAATACGCCAGCAATTCCGACTGCTGTTTGTGATAATATAGGATCGCTATATTTCAGCAATGAAAATGCTACGAAAATTAACTGTTGAAAAAATTTATCAGATTAGTATACTTTTCAATATTTATGCTGTATCAGCAGTATTGGGTAGTATGCATCATCAACTTACCATAACGAGGTAACCAATAATAATTTTTTTTAAATCTACTTTTGAAAAATGACTTAGAATATCGTTCAGTGTAGCAGTAGAAAAAGAAAATACATTATATTGAGCAGTTTCATCGGCAAGTTTTTTCAACTGGTTATTGACTTCCTGTGAAGAAAAAAACAAACAGATATTTGTTAGAAATTTTACATCAAATTATAGGCAAATGATTTTTAAAAATTAGAGCAAAGTGGTGATGAAGTGATGTAGAAATAGTCGATATTTTTATGTTACCAGAATTCCAAAATCTGGATTAAAATTTCAATTGAAAAATATGTAGGTACCTACTTAATTGATTTTTTTTTCAAAAAAAGAATGTAGGAACCAAATTAATGGATTATTTGTAAAAATCAAATGAACGATCAATCGAATAATATTTGATAATTTAGATAAAAATTAAAATCAGTGTTGTACGAATATCGATAACATCGAGAAGTAAAAAAATGAGCAATATGAGGCTAAAATTTGAAAAAAAATTGCAGAAAAAATTCACCTAGGTATACTCTATCTAAATAAACATTTACAGGATTTTTTTCAATTTTTTTTCACGTTTTAAAAATCTGAATTTCCAAATTTCAACGAGCAATAAAAATTCTGAATTTTTCTCAAACCTACTTAAATTTTCAATAAGTTTCGATATAAGACAATATTGATACTTTTACGACGATAATCGAATTACAGATGGAATATGATTGATCGAATAATTCAACTTGATTGAAAAATTTCATCATTGATATAAAAAAAAATTAATGATCGATCCTGTTTGAAAATTCGCAGATCGATTTCGATTAATCAGTTCACTGATCCGGTTTGATGATTCTCAAATCGATTTACATTATATTGAATTATTTATCGATTTCGATCAGTTGATTGATGATTATAAGTTCAAAGATCAATTTCGATATATCGATTTTAATAAAATAATTCATAAATTTATTTTAAAAAATTAATTCAAAAATCGATGTCGATATATTGATTCGGAAATAGATTTCAATAATCGATATAAAATCGATTTCAATATTCGATATAAAATCGATTTCAATATTCGATATAAATCGATTTCAATAATCGATATAAAATCAATTTCAATAATCGATACATAATCGATTTCAATATACGATATAAAATCGATTTCAATAATCGATTAAAAAATCGATTTTAACCAACCGAATAATAAATGTTATGAAGTGAATTCATGAATTGATTTCAATAGTTCAATTCAAAGATCAATTTCAATACATCGATTTTGATTAATCGAAGACTCGATTTTAATAAAATAAATTTGTGAATTCACTTTAAATCAATTCAATTCAATTCAATTCAATTCAATTCAATTCAATTCAATTCAAAGATTGATTTCGATATATCGATTTGGAAATCGATTTCGATATATCAATTCGCAGATCCTTTTTGATAAATCGAATGATCAATTTTAATGAAATAAATTCAAGAATTAAATTATAAAAATCAATTCAAAAATCGATTTCGATATATCGATTTCAATAATCGATATTGACTAATCGAATGATCAATTTAAGTGAAATAAATTCATGATTCGATTTGAATAATTCAATTCAAAGATCGGTTTCGATATATCAATTTGGAGATTGACTTTGAGTAATCGTAGGCTCAATTTTAATGAAATAAATTCGTGAATTGATTTGAATTACCTAATGAATTTAAAGTTTGATTTTAATACCTATATCGATTCTCGGACAGATTTCGATATATAGATTCGCAGATCCATTTTGATTAATTAAACGATCAGTTTTAATAAAATTAAATCATGAATAATTAATTTTAAAAAATCAATTCAAGAATCGATTTCGATATATCGATTCGGAGATCGATTTCGATATATCGATTCGGAGATCGATTTCGATACATCGATTTGGAGATCGATTTTGATTAATCAAACGATCAGTTTTAATAAAATTAAATCATGAATAATTAATTTTAAAAAATCAATTCAAGAATCGATTTCGATATATCGATTCGGAGATCGATTTCGATACATCGATTATCGATTCGGATATCGATTTTGATTAATCAAATGATCAATTTAAAGGAAATAAATTCTGGAATTGATTTCGATAATTCAATTCAAAGATCGATTTCAAAATATCGATTTGGTGATCGATATTGATTAATCGAATTTTTAATTTCATTGAAACAAATTCATGAATTTTTCAAATTAATCGTTTCAAAAATTGATTTCGATAGGTATATCGATTCGGAGATTAATTTTGATATATCGATTCGAAGATCGATTTTGATTAATCGAACGATCACTTTTAATGAAATAATTCTATTAGTAGATTGAAATCGAATCGATCAAAGTGATTCGATTTACATTAAATTAAAAATTTTAATTGATTAATTAAAAAGATAGCATTGACGAATGATCAACGATAAACGATCACTCAATTCATCGAAAATTTGAAACTATTGAAAATCGACGAATTATAAATAGATTGGTCAAGTAACCATCTAATCGTCCAATTTTTTTGAAATTCCAAAATTTTAGATACCGTACCTATAAATTCCCTTCACGAGCAGAAATTTTACAGCCAAATCTTTCACTTTCCTTATTTCGTTACGAACGATTTCAAATCGATTTGGCAATTCTAAAATCAAGGTTTATCTATTTCTTTTTCAAAATCGAACAATCAAGCTATAAATCCATTCATGATGAATAAACATCGAGGTAGGTATCGAGAAATCACCCACCAACAAATAAAAAATACCCATATTTCTACACCACAACACATCCAAACCTAAC
Organism: Pseudococcus longispinus; assembly: GCA_900064475.1. NCBI lineage: Eukaryota > Metazoa > Arthropoda > Insecta > Hemiptera > Pseudococcidae > Pseudococcus > Pseudococcus longispinus. The sequence continues at coordinate 6,105 of FIZU01016005.1, read as the reverse complement.
CACTAACAAATCTCAAAATTTGGCTTACTTCTGCAAATTTACGTTGCCAAGTTTCTAAAACTAGAGCAGCTTTTTGAGGCGTCCAATCGATCTTCAACACTTTATAATCGTCGTAAAACCAATCATACAGCTCCTTCTCGCTCATCAATTGTATCACAGTTTGTAAACCGTGCGCTCTGCAACACAAACAACATAAGTATAAAGTAATTAGACCATAAAACAAAAACAAAACAAACCCCATCCGAAAACACTCACTTGGTAATATGTCCAGTCTTATTTTTCTTGGCCGCTCCGACAATTAAATCTTCTGGCCAATGCATGTACTTGGTAGCGAATCCGTAACATCCGCCTGTAAGCTCAGCGCCGATGTCCAGTCTCTGCGAACATAATAACTTAGTTTACACCTCAAGGTCACGTAACGGTTCCAGTTTTACTTTTTTTTTTCGCATCGCTATGCGCTTTCTTTCAACAATCATAAGTACCTACGTATAATAGTTTATAGGCGAATGAAAAAATTCTAATTCTAGCGCACGTTCGATATCTAGCGAGCTGCGAGGGCGAGGGATCGATACCTCATCTCGCAGGTTAACAAACCATCGGGTGGTATGTTTTTTTTTCCGAGGTCCGATCGTTTAGCGCATTTTTCGACGAAATTTCTAAGAAAATACCACACTGGTTCGCTATCCTCTCGGCTATTGTCGATCCCCGAACGTAAAATCGAGACGTAGGTAAGGCCTAGGTAAGGCACAGGCACACACGCTAAATGAATACGTCACGTATAATCCATCCGAGTAAAAATTAACAAAAGATCTCCCCCCGCCGCGCCCGTTCCACCTTTCTTACAACAGCACAAATAAAAAGATTCCAATTGTGTGTCGTTCAAAACACCCACACCATTAAAATGCCACCATGATATTCGGCCCGGGGTCCGCGGCCGCGTTGCTCGTCTTCTTTTTATAACACCTTTATCGAGTATAATCTTTTGAAATAAAAACCATCGCGATACGCTATCCCTACGCGTTTTACCTCTAAACAAAAATTCTCCCGCTAAGTCATTTGATCTCTTCACTTTTGACTTTTTATACGTCATCTTAAACGCGGCTCGGTGTCATTTCATTTCGCTTTACCACGCAGGTCTCTCCTTTTTGTTGGCGAATTAAATTACCACCGCGGCCCAGCCACCATATAAATGCGTGTGTGCGATATTGCAGCCGAGAAGCTTCCGCAGCTTCTTATAAAACCTTCCACGCAGAATAAGAATCGTATTTCTCAATCGATCATTCTTCTTTTTTGGGAGAACGTGCGAAGTAAGCTAGGTCTAGCAACTCACTTGCGAGGAATTTTTATTCGGCGCTGTGTTCGGGCAATCTGGATCTTTCGGATTCAAGCAAGGTTTCTCTTGATAACCTGTCGTGATTCCAGCCTACAAAATACATCAATTTTTACAAATACGGCTACAGAGATACCTCACATTGAGTTTTTCGTGCGAATTTGTGCACTTACCCTTTTCATAATCTCTTCCAACGTTTTCAACGGGAAATTCGTACCGCCGGATGATTTGACGTATTGTAATAAATATTGAGGATTCAAATTCGTCCATTTCAACTGGAACGGAAGATCTCTGTAAGAAAACAAAAACCAACGGAGGAAATTAGTACCGAAAAAAAAAGTTGGCAAAGTGCTCCGAAACTCGTGTCTAGGTTCGTTTAAAATATTAGAAATAAATTAACGAAAATGGGTTCAATGTCGTAGTACTTGGCTACTTTAGATTTACTCCCTTCCCTCCCATCACTTCGCCCGACAACAAACACGGTACATTACAGCTCGGCGACTGCCAAAATTCCGCGTAAAGGCGCTTAATTATCAAGTATTTTCATTCTTGAACCAATATCACCTTCTAGACAGCGAGATGAAACAGAAATGTTGAAAGGGGTTCTGATGATAGAAAGTTTGATATTTATAAATACATTTTTTCGCTTTCGTTTCGGTTAGAAAAAGAGATGGGATGGAATTCCGCACGAATCGAGACTTGTCGACTCGTCGTAGTTAGAATAATGATACTGAGAAAATATTAGACTGCAATATTTTGGCTTATAGTAGTCTCCCCTCCCCTCCATACCATCAAAAAATCATTTCGAGTGTTGGTATTGGAACTGAATGTAATTTTGACGATGCTCGTCAAGGTTGGTCGATGGGGAGAGGGAGAAGGGGTTGATCGGAGGAGACTTAATCACTGCGAGACCAAAAAAAGGTCATTTTAATGAAAAACCAAGTAATAAATATAATGCATTAAGGTTGAATGGAAAAACTTGTGAAAGTGTTGACTTCTCTTCTAAGAAAATCCGGGAAACGTTGCATTCTGAGCAGAGATGGGTAAAATCATTCCCAAAATTATTTTAAATCAAAATTATGAAATCATTTTCAAAATTCTTGAAAATCATGAAAATCATTTTATAAAAAATGATTCAAAATTATGATCCAAAAACACGATTTTTTCACCATAAAAAATCATGATTCGTGAAAATCATTAATTACAAAAAAATCCCGAAATTTGAACCTCTTTTTGACCAATGTGCAAAATTGTGAAGTTCATTGCTTCAGATAGTTTCAACTTTCTTCTCATTTTGGCAATTTTAGCCCACCTCAATGATTTAGATTGTGATTTTAGTGATTTAAATAATGTAGAAAATTCATTAAAATTAAAATAATTTACGCCTTATGTAAAAACATGATTAATTAATTTTGATAATTTTTATTTCTCAGGAAAATTCAAAATAATTCCTACAAAATGATTTTGAATTATCACGTTAGAATAATTCAACACATTGATTTGAATCATGATTTGGCCCATCCCTGATTTTGAGCAGGATAAATTGCAAAAAATTGCACTTGAAGTCAGAAAATTCCAAAAAATTCAATCGAAGTCAAAAATTTTGCACTTTGACCCCCCCCCCAATCAAGTTAACTTTGGTTCATCTCCTGAATGTTAGTGAAAAATTTTGAAAAATAAGTAACTTGAATATTTACCCCCCCCTCCAGGAAATGCTGATTTTGAATTTTTTTTTATTTTCAGAAGACTCCAAAAGCCATAAAATACCACCAAAGGTTTCAGAACAGATTTTGTTGATAATGAAGCCATATTATTGTGCCTCAATTTTCATAATATTCAACTCAATAAACACTTTCCACGAAAAATTGGACGAATTCCAAAACTTTGAAACCCCTGAAACTAATCGAGTGAAAAACTGATGAGACGATTGGGTACGATCTCGTATACTAAAAAAATGCACTGTAAGCGTACATATTCATTTCTTGAAATTTTGAAAAATTTTCAGTTTTCAAATCAAAATTTCCTAAAAAAAAATTTGTGGGGGGGGATGAAATCAAATTTTCCAATTGAATGAACGCAACTTTCAATTTTCAAAGTAATTCCTCGTTCATATGTTATTTCCATTTTTCTCATTAGAAGACGACTCAAATCAAATGCACATAAGATTGCCTATCTCAACTATGGAAGGAGCAGAAATATCATAATCATAAATTTTTCACGAAACCTGTTCATTTTAGTAGCAAACATGACTTATTCTAAGATGCAAGCTGTATTACAAGAGCAACGAAGTTTTAAATCTTCGATAACTCCTTCAATATGCGAGATAGGCAAAATTTCCGAATAACTTATTTTGTAGAACTCGACTACATCTACAATATTGGTAATATGCGAATTTTCGCTAGGTCGAATATTTAAAGAGATATCGAGCGTTGAACATTTCAAAGCCGCACTACCCCTTCAATTTTACTACTAGGCAAGCATTACGTGACGTTAGATACTGAAAAATCACATCCTAGCTCATGCGTCGTATTCCCAAGGCGAAAAATAATACGTTTAAACTTGGATAATTTATAAATACCGAATAACTCCTTCAATATGCGACATAGGCAAAATTTACACATGACTTTTTTCACACATATCGACGATTTCTACAACATAATTTGAGCAATTTGTTCGTATCTTTCATATTGAACGATTTACCAAAGATGGAACGTTTCACTGCATTGTAGATACAGCAATTGAACAAAATTTATAGCTCGAGTCATTTCAATTCGAACCACCTTGACTTCGTGTACTTCAAAGGTATAAAAAAATACTCACGGAACAACAACTTGATCGTTCGGTCCCAATAACTTCGATCCTTCCCAAAAGCAATCCAAAGGTGTGATAATCGAGCATGGTATAATATTTCGAAAAATCTAAACAGAAAAAAACTCATGTTAACGTGCATACAAAGAAGTAAAAAAACACATAATACAAGCGACCAAAACACACATCTTGTGAGACCATCCACTATACTTCACACAAAACACGTACCAAAAAAAAAAGGGAGAAAAACAACCTTTCGACCATAACGACAATTTCACTCGATCCACCCAAAATTACGTCCACCAACATCCCCAATAAAAATGAATTTACAATCTGCTACAATATCGTTTACCATATCTCACCGACTTATACAATTAAAACATTAAAATGCAAATGAATACGCTCGATAGTCTAGGCACACCTTACATCCTGGTCGACCGATCTTTCTTCCTACACACGTCGCAACGATGGCGGGTTTCTTTCAACGCGTCTTCTTCAAACTTCCTCCTTCCTTCTCCCCTCGATACATACATTACTAATTTAAATACAGTACATGAAATTTTAAATAGGTACCTGATCGATATGATACATGTCGAAGCTGGAAAAACTCGGTGAGCTACAAATATCTTTCAGTCTCCATTGTCTGCGAGGGAAAAAAAAGAACCAGAAATGGAACAATTATTACATGAAAGCAACAACAACAATATAAGCCGCCGGACGTCCTGCGAGTATATAAAAGTGTGACAAATTGATAAAATCGTCGTCTTTTATTTCAAAAATGTAATGCTCGACCGAACATTCATATATTTTGGACAATGGTAAAGCGAGATGTCGTTTTTCTTTTTTTTTAACTGATCGAAATGGAAACGTGCGCTAATTATCTTACTTTTTTAAATGTATAACTATGGGATAGAATTTTTCAGTGTTTTTTCTATATAGAAAATCTTCGACGAGTGGAAGTCTGAATCGGGGAGCCCAAAGAGGCTGAAAATTGAAGTGAAAAACATTCATTCTCTAGGACTATTATTTATTATTTTTAAGCATCAGAAAACAAAAAAAAACTTCAGAAAGAAAAAGTGTGAAAATATTTCCAAAATCAGCAAAATGTTATTAAAACGCTAGCAAATATGATGCCTGATGCGATCTATGAAAGCCAAGGAGACGTCGTAATTTCCCCCTTTTTTTTTGCTTCCACGGATTCTCCATCGTTTTGCTGGTCATTTTCCTGGAAACTGGAATGTGCTACGTGAATTCATTATTTTTGTATAATTTTTCAAAGTTTGAAAACTTGAATTGGAATTTTTCAAAATTTTTGAAAGAGTCGAGTTTTTAGAATCGAAACTATCTAAAAATGAGGGGGAAAATTTTTGAGTAAACTTGAAAAATTTTTCTGTAAAATTTTGTTTTTGGACTTCCCCTTGGGTTTCACAGATCGCATCACAAATTTTCATAAATTGTATAAATTCTGAAGAGAATAATGTAAACACAGAGTTGAAAAAAGTTTCACCTACAAAAACCAAACTTTACCATAACGTTCGATTCAGTGAATCATTTCAGTGTCAGTTTTTTCATATTTAAAGTTTCGGTTACCTAGTTAGGTTTTTTTTAGTTTTTTTTAGTTTTTAAAGTCATTCTCATTTTTTAATTTGATTTTTTTTCATCAATTGGAATTTTGGTTTTTGATGAAAAAAAAAATATTATACTTAATAAAAATGACCGAATTTTCGGAGAAGAAGCAAAACTGAAAAATCGCATCTCGAGAAGAACTGAATAAGTATTGGTTCTAGTTCTCCCATTTTAGTTCTCGTTTTTTTCAATTTCAATTTCAGTCCGTGTTTTCCATCCCTGATACGTTGCAGAAACGTTATTGAAACGTTATAGAAACATTATTGAAACGTTACAGAAACGTTACAGAAACGTTACCATAACGTTACAGAAACGTTACCATAACGTTACAGAAACGTTAC
>FIZU01015976.1:0-11752 GCA_900064475.1 Pseudococcus longispinus | reverse complement strand
AATTGAGAATTTTTTACCTGAAAATCGCATTTTTTCGACCTCCTGGCGAAGGGGGGTGGGGAACGAAAAAATTTTTTCCACGAAAAATGTTTTTTAGGGTCCCCCAACACTATACTAAAATTTTTTCGAAATCTGAGGACAGGGGCATTTTGCCCTCTTAATGGGGGGTACCCTTACATAGGCAATATTTGGATATAATCAAGTATCAGCAATTTTTGCACAGGTAAAATACTCGTAAACCTCTTTTTCGAAGTTATCTACACTGATTCGATTTTTATTACCTTATTATTTTTTTTTACAGCTGTGTTGTACAAACAATCGATATATGGAAACGATACGTAACATTTTACTACCTCACTTATCTTATCGATGTGACTATGTTTTTATTTGTAATCTTTATGGAGGTATTGAACTAGATTTTTTCAATTTTCTTCTAATGTTTTATGACCATAATGACCGATTATTTCACATTGTTAGTTTGCAGATGAGAAATTACTCGCTTTAAAATTCATCATGTTGAGTGAAATGAGATTATTTATGGCTTTCGTTATCGCTTATAATGCTCAAACTATTTCACATTTGGTAAGTAGACTAGATTTTAAATCATGAACCTTTTTAACAAACTGATCAAGTAATCTTCTAATCATATAACATTTTATATGACCCTAGAATGAAACTTTCTTGAACGAAATGGCTCAGATTCTCTGGTACGAAAGGAACATGAAATTTCGCAAAATATATCTCAAAGTTTTGACCATATATCAGAAATCAAAATTGGTAAAATTTGGCAATATTTTCGAGTTGAATTTGAATTTTTTTGCTCGAATGTTGAAACCTATTTACTCTATTTTGAACATGTTAATTTTAAGAACTGGGAAATGAATCTATTGAGTTTGGGTACGTTTTCAATTTCATCGTATTGAAAATTAATCGAGTATAGGAATTTAATTAGGTATTTTTTAAGAAATTAAAATATTAAAATTATTAACAATGTTGTAAAAATGGTTCAAATTTCATAAGAACATTGAAATTTTCCTCAACATTTACCAAAAATATTGTTAAAAAAATCAAAATATCATAAAAATTGTTGAATATCTAGTAAAAAATTATTAAAATTGTCACAAAATTTACGAATTAATGAAAAAATTGTCGAGATTTGCATGAAAATCATCAAAAATATGATAAAAATGACCAAAAAAAACTGTAAAAATTTTCGAAAATGAGGTTGAAATGGCTAAATTAATTACAAAAACAGGTAGAAATACCGTAAAAACATGTTAAAAACTGTCAAAAAATCATTAAAATCTTCAAATAACGTAAACGTTGTTTAGATTCCCATAAAATCATTTAAAATATTGTAAGAACAGCCAAAAGATCGCGAAAACCTTCAAAAAACCCGAGAAAATGGTAAAAACTTAGTTAACAAAATCAAAAAAATCGTAAGAAGTGGAGAACATTTAGAAACTCATTTGGAATCTCTGAAATTTTCCAAATTTAAAAAGTCATCCGCCTGAAAAAGGGGAATTTTTAGGTATTGTGAGACTTTCCATTCAAAATCATACAATTTCAAATTAAGAGGGTGGTCAAGATTTTCAAATCGAATGAATTTTTAATAATTTTTTAATTAAATTTACAACATTTTTGTGACTCTAAGATGCAAATAATGACAGAAAGAAAATTTTGCTCAAAAATCGTGACTATTTTGACTTTTGATTTAAAATTCTGTATTTTTCAACTTTGAAATCAAAATTTTGCAATTTCTGATCAAAAATTTATTAAACATTTTTTTTTGAATCAAAAATTGTGATTAAATTTTCAATGCCCGAATGTCATCGCCCATCTTATAAAATTTTCCAAGTTCAGAATGCCATTTGGAATATCTGAAATTTTTCGTCCAAAAAGTCGTCTTCCCACCTAGATGATCTCTGAAATTTTCAATGCTCAAAATGTCATATGCACTCCTTATAAAATTTTCCATGTCTAGAAAGTCATTTGGAATCATGGAAATTTTAGAAGTCCAGAAAGTTATACAGGATCACAAAATTTCGTGACTCAAAATTTTTCTCTCCACCCCCCCTCCCCCAATAAGTCATATCCATGTCAATATTGTAAAAAATATTGAAATGTCATAAAAACTTTGCAATACTTACAAAATTTCGTGAAAAAAATTGGTTCCATCGTGAAAATTTTGGAAAATGGATAATTTTGTTTACTGTTTTACAATGTTTTTACTAATTTTTGTGAAAATTCCGAAAAATGAAGTCAATTATGACGATTTTATTGATTTTTTGATCTTTCGTATTTCAACTAATTCTTATGAAAATTTTAACAAGGTTTACGAGGTTTTCTACAGTTTTAGTTATTTTTTGGTCATTTTTACGATTTTTCTACAATTTTTTATGGCAGTTTTAATTTTTACCTCATTTTCAACACTTCCATTTTTTTTGACAATTTTAACAATATTTTCATATATTTTCATGTTTTTTAGTCGATTTATTCATATTTTAAAATCATTTTGAAAATGAACAATTTTTACAATGTTTGAAGTACTTTTACAATCTGGAATTTTTAAAGTTCAGAAAATGACAACATTGACAAAAAATGGTGATTTCGACTAAAAATGATCAGATTGGCAAAAAATTAAATTACGATTTTGTTTTGACAAAAAATGACAGTTTGGACCAAGAAATGACAAAAATGACCAAAAACATGACAATTTTTACCTTAAAATGACAACTTTGACCAGAAATGAAATTTTTACAAAAAATAAAAATTTTGACCAAAAATTAACAATTTGGATAAAAAAACAATTGATGAAAAACAGAGATTTTCACCAAAATTGACACTTTCTACGTTGAAATCAATGATAATTTCGATATAGATTGACAATGTTGACAAATAATGACAGTCTGGACCAGAAAATGAAAAATGACAAAAAATGTTGATTTTGACCAAAAAAATTACAATTTTGAATGAAAAGTGAAAAAGTTTTGACAAAAAACTGGTATTTTTTACAAAAAAATTACGATTTTGGTCAAAAGTAACAGTTTTTAAACAAAATTGGCCATCTTTACCTTGAAATGACAATTTTGACTAAAAATGACAGTTTTTACCTTGAAATGACAATATATTCAGAAGTTGGACAAAAAAATGACAATTGACGAAAAACAAAGATTTTAACCAAAAATGACAATTTTTACTTTGAAATGACAATTTCGACCCAAGGAATTACAATTTTGATAAAAAATGACTGTTTGGACCAAAAAATGACAGTTTGAACCAAAAATGGAGATTTCGACCAAAAATGATGAGTTTGACCGAAAATGACAGTTCTTACATCGAAATGAAAATTTTTACAAAAAATGACGGTTTGAACCAAAAATAACAATTTTTACAAAACATGACGATTTGAACCAAAAATAACAATTTTTACCTTGAAATTACAATTTTTACCAAAAATTTACAATTTGGATTAAAAAAAAACAATTTATAAAAAAGGGAAATTTTGACCAAAAATGACACTTTCTACTTTGCAGTAACAATTTTGACCAAAAAATGATAACTTTGACGAAGATTGACAATTTTGACCAAAAATGACCCTTTGGACTAGAAAAGGAAAAATGACAAAAAATGATGATTTTGACAAGAAAATGACAATTTTGACGGAAAACTGAGAATTTTAACCAAAAATGAAAATTTTGACTAAAACCGGTATTTTTTACAAAAGAATTACGATTTTGGCTAAAAGTAACAGTTTTTACTCTGAAATGACCATTTTTACTTTTAAGACAATTTTGACGATGAATCGATAACGATTTTGAACAAAAAATAGCAATTCTGACAAAAAACAACATTTTCGACCAAAATCACATACATTTTGTCAGACTTTATGAAACTTATAAAAAGTTTGAACATGCAACGCCAATGTTTTTTTTTCATATGACATTTAAAAAAAAGTCTAAAATGACTTTTAGATGTTTTGCCAGACAAGGTTGGTTTGCACGTAACACTGACATTTTTCCAAAAGGGTTTAGTTTCTTTTTTCCATTAAATTTCATAAAATCACCAATCCGGACAATTTTATCGAAAATTCCATAAATTTATGAAATCGTAAGGTAACGAGTCCGAAAAAAATTTCGCCATTTGACCAAAATAAAAAATTTACAATTTTCATGAAAATGCATAAAATCGAAGAAATATTAAAGGTAAGATTTTGAAAAAAATTCCTCGAATTGATGAAATCTACAAATCGGTGATAAGAAAAATTCTTTACCTATAATAATTTTTTTTTTTCAAAATCAAGATAATCATGATTTTATAAATGCCACTGCCCTGAAAAAAAACATTAGTCAAATGGGATACGACATTCGTAACATAAAGTCTAATATACCGCCCTATCTTTTTCTTAACTGGCAATTCATCAAAAAATAAAATAAAAGACATGGAGTAATTGATTAGGTACACCCTATAATTAGATGAACTCTACCTATTCAGTTTAATTGGATTTTTAAAACATTTATATGTATTAGAAGAATAACTGACATTCATTTATAGCAATTATGATGTATATTTTGAAGTTCATTAAAAATAGAACACCATTTAATATGCACTCCTTCGAGTTTCACGTAAAATTTAATCAACTCAAACGAATTCATCAAAATAATAAATATACACATGTCTCGAATTCTTCAGAAGGTCTTCACCATCAAACGAAACCGACACGAAGACACGAAAACGTAATACCTACTTCTTCAAAATATCCACATTCTTCCTGAAATAATCACAACGAAAACTCTTTTGAAAATTTTCTTTCAAAATGTCGACTAATTTTGATACAATTATCGCGAAAATCCTGCTCATTTTGCTGGAAATATTCAAAAATCGATCATTTTGCATCATATATTCGGTAATCTTGATGGCTTTCGGCGTGGTCAGTCTATTGGGCAGTATTATCGGATTCCTTTACATAACCGTGATCACAGAAAAATTCATAGCTCTTGTTGGCATAAGTGCTCAACTAAATGGTATACTTTTATTCATCAGTGTACTCCTATATCGTGAAAAAATACTCGTATTGTTTGATAAATTAGAAAAACCGCAGGAAAACGTCGACACGATAATTAATCGAGAAGAGGTACTAATTAAAAAGAAAATGGTAGGGTTGTTTGTGACCATCGTATTATCGGGTCTTTTGTTCATTGTACCTCCCTTGATCACAAATATGTTCGATGAGAGTTTCAATGATGAAAAATCCCTATTGATACCATTTTGGTATTCTTGCGGAGGTGTGCCTAACAGGAGATTATGTTGGGAAATTCCTACTGCTAGGAGAACGACCATACAAGCTGTGTGTATATATCAAGCTACATCTCTTTCTATACACACGTTGGCTTACATTTTATCATTCACGCTATACGGTTTGATGACTGGAGAAATGGAAATGCATATGGAAATCATCGGAGGTAAAGTGGAACAATTCAATGAAAAAGCTGAAGAAGCTGAATTGAAAAGGAATGACAGTCATGGGGCCGTTGCACAATTTATCGAAAATGAAGACGAACTGTTTCAGCAATTTTTGCATATTATTCAATGTCAAAAATTTTTATACAGGTAGGTAAATTTTAAGAATAATGAAAAAAAAATCAATTATTTTACTTTATATGGAGTGTGCATAACATGATTCGTGGCTTTTTATCAGCATATTTAACCTTTGGGTAATTCAGGTTGCTGCATTATTCGTGGTGTATTGACTTGAATTCAGAAGAATTGGATTTTTTTGATTTTTTGCAAATTGAAAGATTCTTATCTTCGTTTCTAAGGAAGCTATTGAAAAATTTCCCAAACAAAAGTTGTAGATTGAGGCTTCTGGAATAATTTTGGTTCTTACAAAAATTTCGATTGGACCTCTCCTACCCCTTCAATTTGATATAATTTGTATGAAAATAATCAGATGTTTTTAATACTTACGTATTATGCGATATTGGAGGGGAGGGAGGGGTCCAATCAAAATTTTTGTAATAATCAAAATTATTCTAAGGGACTCAATCTACAACTTTTGTTTGAACATTTTTTCAATTGGAGCCTTAGGTACAAAGAAAACTAGATTTTTAGAAAAAAGTATGAACCTTCGAAAAAAGGGAAAATTGGAAAAAAATAACATAGGTACTCGTTCATTGTTTTATCAAATTATCTGGACAAATTACAATCGAATTGACTGTTTACAGAACCTATTTTCCCCTCTTGGCTGTGATGCAAGCCAAAGTTACATTAAGTTAACTGCAAGCAGTACAATTGATGTTCAAGGACGATTTTCATACGTATTATGCAAATTTGGAGGAGAGGGAGGGGTCCAATTGAAATTTTGGTAATAACCAAAATTATTCTAAGGATCTCAATCTACAACTTTTGTTTGAAAAATTTTTTAATACTGGCCTTAGGAACGAAGATAAGTGATTTTCAAGGAAAGGTGGTCGGGCCCTCGAAAAAAGGAAGCCTTAAAAAAAATGGCATCCTGGCTAATTTTTTTCCTTATACAGTCTAGATTAAAATTCAGTCACGAAATTGCTTTCTAAAAAATAATCACACGAAATCGATTTTGCAACTGTATTTTTGTTTGTCTCAAGAAATGTACATTTTGTTCAATTTTTTTGTACCTAGCTGTGTTTCTGAAGCATTAGAGGTATGGAAATTATACGTCAGTTACTACTACGCAACTGCTTTCTTTGATACGACATTATTATTCTTCGCCATGATGATATTGGTAGGTGATATTATTTTCATAATTTATGCCAACTTCATCTTTTGTAAACGTAAATATATCTAAAAGGGTACTTTTGCTATTAGGTTTCGAGTCAAAAATTACTAATTATCAGGGCATGGGGACTGGTCATAATCAAATTACTTATGGCTCTTATCATCGCTTATTACTCGCAAAATATATCATATTTCGTACGTTTGATACATATTTCACAATTTCAAGCCAATACCTCGAAATGTGTTATTCATTTGGGCATTAATTATACTTGATAATGTAGAATGAAGATTTCTTGAACATAATGTCGAGAATTCGATGGTACAACAGGAAAACAAGATTTTGTAAAATATATCACCAGATGTTGACTTTCCACCAAACGTCGAATGTAATGAAACTAGCCGGAGTTGTCGAATTGAATTTGAACTGTTATGCTCGTTTGTTGAGAAATATCTATTCTGTTGTGAATTTAATGTATTTGATGTTCGCAAAATAATACGTGCATTTGAACAATTGTATTTTTTTTTCAAAATGAACTATACCAAATAATTATTAAATTCTTATGGTTATATGTTTCACAAATTTTTCCCGATTAAATGATCAAATTCAATAGGTTGTCTTTTTAAAAATTAAATAAGGAGAACAAGCGATGAAAATGATCCATCAATTTTTAATAATTTTTGGATTTTTGATCAAGAAAAAAATTCGGTATAATGATTTTTTGTCCAACTTCGAAATTGAAAAGAGCTGGAATGTAAATTTGAAATTTCACCAAAAAATTTCAAAAAAATATGTGACACTTCATATGATAAGTGTCCTCTTTGTCACTCAAGTCGATTTTGAGCCAATGGTCATTTCCTTATAATAGATGGAATTTCATTCAAAATGAGACCTAGCGCGGCTTTCTATCTTCAAAATTAACACCCATGAAACTATAAAACATAGGATATGTTTTTGCTTATTGAATTTTTTTAAGACTATAAAAACTTGATATCTGAAATTTTATTGAAATTTTTCAATTTCTAAGTCTAAATTGTTTGTTTAACATATTGTATAAAAATCAGCATTATCTCTGAAATTTTCCAAGACCAAAAAGTCAACGGATATTATTTGAAAATTTTTCCAAGTAAAAAAAAGTTTGACAAAATAACTGAAAATCAGCATAATATCTGAAATTTTTCAAGTTCAAAAATTCTAAATTATTCGTCGGACAAAATGTTTAAAAGTCATTGGGAATCTGAAAGCTTTAAAGACCATGAAGTTGAAATTTTTCAAGTCCAAAAATTAATTTGTGTTCTTAAAAATTTTCAAGGGTCCAAAAAATTCTGAAAGTCGATTTTCTAAATTCAAAAAATTGAAATTGCTCACAGCCATAAAACATATCCATGCAAAAATGGACAAGAAAAATGGAATGTCGGAATGCTGAAGTGATCTTTAATCAAATTTTCCAAGTCCAAACAGTCAGGTTAAAAATCAGCGTAATCTCTGAAAATTTCCCAAGTCCAATTTTTCAATTTTCTAATTTTCTGGCGATATTTCTTATTAGAGGCGAGGGGGCAGAAAAATTGTCAGAAAATCAAAAATTGAATAATCGATTTTTTCCTGACCCCCCCCCCCCGGAAAAGAAAATTGTCAGAAAATCACAAAATTGAATGAGGATAATCGATTTTTTCTTAACAACCCCCGGTAAAGAATATCTCCAGAAAATTACAAAATTGAACAATCCATTTTTTTCCGCCACCCATGGTAAAGAAAATTGTCAGAAAATTACAAAATTGAACAATCCATTTTTTTCCGCCACCCATGGTAAGGAAAATTGTCAGAAAACTACAAAATTGAACAATTCATTTTTTCTTGACCCCCCACCCCCTAAAGGAATATCTCCAGAAAATTACAAAATTGAAAAATCCATTTTTTCCTGACTCCCCCCCCCCCGTAAGGAAAATTGTCAGAAAATCAAAAATTGAAAAATCCATTCTCTTTTTTCAGCTTTTTTTGCCGATGAAATTAGCGAAAAGTATTCCCTCGTTATACCCTTCTGGTTCTCATGCGGTGATCACAACTCTACCAAAATACTCGAGTATATTTGTTGGAAGACTGCAACCAAAGGAGAATTATTTTGGAAGAATGTTGTTCAAGTTATGACTTCGGGTTCTGTGATAATAGTTTATTCTACGACATTTGCTTTATATGGAGTTATGGTTGGAGAACTGGTGATGCATTTGGAAAGGATTAAAGAGAAGGTGAAAGATTTCGTGGAAGAGGCTGAGATGATCGATGAAGTGTACAAAATGAGTAAATTCTGCACCAAATCGAGATTAGCTTTTTCTGAAGAGAAATTGTATAATCGGTTTTTACAGATTATAAAATATCAACGTTTTTTGCACACGTACGTATCAAATTATTAAATTAAAATTAGTGTTATGCACTCAAAATTATCGTACTATTATAATGACAAATTATGTTGAATATAGTTGCATTGAAGAAACTGTGGATATATGGAAGAGGTACATTATTTATTTTTACGGTTCCTATCTCATTGATATGACACTATTTTGGTTCATAATTCTTACAGAGGTAATTGAACTTCCTACTAGTTTATAGTCTAAGAGGTTGGCACAGGCATACATCTTTTTTTGAACACGAGTTAGCATGTGGTTTTTTTTTTTTAGTACGAACAAAAATAAAATTTTAGGGAAGGGGAACCATCAAAAATTGCATTTAGGAGCGAGCCAGGAGGGTGTTTTAGTAGTGAAAATACCCTTATTTCAGCATATAAAGGAATAGGGGTATGTTTGGTATCATTTTCATATAATTTGACCCTCCTGAACTCGAATCCATCGTTACTTTCTTGATTGAAACTAGAGAAGTAGCACAATTGTGAAATTTGTGTCTTATAAAATGCCCAATTTTCGTTAAAATTCATGGATGCATAAATTCCTATCTTCTAAGAAGAATTGCTCCTCACCATTGCAGAATAGGAAAAAAATTGTAGAACAAAAAATGGCGAATTTTTAATACTCTACAACTTTTGTTTCAAGTATTTTGTCGTATGGTGATTTTTTGCTGCAATGTAATTTTTTTTTTGGGACACCTGGGTGAAAAAATTTCCTAATTTGACGATACGAAAAAAAGTTTTCAACAAAAGTTGTAGAACGTTAAAAATCAGTCATTTTTTATTCTATAATTTTTTTTCTATCGTGAAGTGGGGAAGAGCAATTCTTCTTAGAGGATAGGAATTTATGCATCATCCATGAATTTTAACGAAAATTGGTCATTTTCTACGATATAAATTTCACAATCCTAAAAATCTAGTTTTCTTTGTACCTAAGGCCCGAATTGAAAAAATTTTCAAACAAAAGTTGTAGATTGAGTCCCTTAGAATAATTTTGGTCATTACAAAAATTTCGATTGGACCCCTCCCTCCCCTCCAATATCGCATAATACGTAGGTATTAAAATTATCTGATTATTTTCATACAAATTATATCAAATTAAGGGAGTAGGAGAGGTCCAATCGAAATTTTTGTAAGAACCAAAATTATTCCAAAGGCCTCAATCTACAACTTTTGTTTGGGAAATTTTTCAATAGCTCCTTTAGAAACGAAGATAAGAATCTTTCAATTTGCAAAAAATCAAATCCGATTCTTCTGAAAAAACGGTCAAATACCCCAATCGGTTAAAGGTATAAGGGTTAGGATGAAATAAAAAACCGCGATTTAATCATGGCCACTATCATAGATTAACGCATTAATCTATGCAAATATTTTAAAGAATTCCCTTTTCACGGTGACCAATATTTAAAAAATTTATTTTCAAGATGGTGAAAATTGAAAATTTGCATTCAAGATGGCAAATATGAGAAAATTTTACTTTTATGGTGGTCGATATTCAAAAATTATATTTTTATGGTGGCAAATATTCAGAAATTTAAGGAGATCAATATTCAACAATTATATTTTTTTGGCGGTCAATATTCAAAAAATCAATTTTTATGGTGGCCAAAATTCCAAAAGTTCTATTTCATGGGCCAAGAACTAAAAAGTATTCAACGATTGTAATTTTATTGTATTCAATATTCCTAAATTTTTTTTCATGATACCAAATGGTGAAAACTTATAGTCATGGTGGCCAATATTCAAAAAATCAATTTCAATGGTGGCCAAAATTCAAAAAATTCTGTTTCATGCTGGCCAAGAAATATTCAACGATTGCAATTTCATTGTATCCAATATTCCTAATATTTTTTTCATGATAGCAAATGGTGAAATTTTATAGTCATGGTGGCCAATATTCAAAAAATTCTATTTCATGGTGGCCAAGAACTAAGAAGTATTCAAAAATTGTAATATTACTGTATCCAATATTCCTAAATTTTTTTTCATGAAAGGAAATGGTGAAAATTTATAGTCGTGGTAGCCTCAAAAAATTAATTTTAATGGTGGCCAAGAACTAAGAAGTATTCAACAATTGTAATTTCATGGTATTCAATATTCCTAAAATTTTTTCCATGATAGCAATGGTGAAAACTTATGGCCAATATTCAAAAAAAAATCAATTTCAATGGTGGCCAAAATTCCAAAAATTCTATTTCATGGTGCCCAATATTCAACGATTGCAATTTTATTGCATCAATATTCCTAAATTTTTTTCATGATGGCAAATGATGAAAATTTATGGTCATGGTGGCAAGTATTTTAGAATTCTATTTTCTTAATGTCCAATAATCAATACTTAATTGCCATTTTATGGTGGCCAATATTCAAAAATGGCAATTTAATGTCAATTTAGCAGAAATTGGACATTTTATGCTGAGCAAATTTAACAACTACGAGAATTACCTATTTCCTATCTGGAAACCAATTTCGAATTCGATTTCAGGAGGTTCGAATTAAAATGAAGACATGCTTCTTGACTCAATTGGCCAGGCGCGGACTGGCTGAAAAAGGCCTTTCGGGAAATAACGAAAATTGGGGCCCATTTACACGTAAAGGGCCCATTT